>SNQJ01S0000309.1:85699-99838 GCA_010110895.2 Picea sitchensis
AATTTAGTATCAATTAATAATATTAAGAAAATATAGTTTGTTTTTATATATAATTTGTTTTTTATAATAATTGGAAAAATTTAATGGAATAAGTTAAAAAGTGGACAAAATTCAAATATTTTGTTTTTGTTAATTTTTGTTATTTAAATTCAATTGGATTTTTCCTATAAGTTGTAGTTAAATTTAGTTGTTGGAAACATTGATCATAAAACATTTAGAGATTGTAGCTCATTTCAACTCATTTAAATTTCAAAAACATAATGTATAGGACCACACTTTGCTCTATTAAAAAAAAAAAATCGTCAAACAATATGAATTTATCTACTTTTTAGTTCCCTCCAATCCCAATATTAACAAATGACATTTTGAACCATAACAAAATGATTTTCCTTTCCTCAGATGGGGTATCAATGAGTGGGGCCCTAGGCACCCAAGTGGTGTGCCAAGCCACCACTTTGACATGTAATGACCTTTCACTAGGTCAGGATCTAGGTAGAGAGGATCAAATGACAATTGAGTTTAATGATGATCTCAGTAGGAGGCACATTGCCTCCAATTCCAATTTTGGTCATGATTTAGAGTACACACTAGCAAGTGAAGGAGGACATTTATTTGATGCTTGAAATTATGAGATCCTATGGAGAATTAATGAAGGACGGTACTGAATTAAATATGGTGTTTCACAAACCGATGATGAATCATATAGCTGGTGCGAAAAGGATGAGAGTGAAGTCTAAAAGAGGGATTTATCTACCTGAGGGTTTGGCAAAGACAATGGTTGGTCTATAGTTTCCATGGGGCATCAAATGGTTCTCTTAGAACCAAGGGTTATGGAAATCATGAGAGATTTCTTTAGGTAACTATCTTATTTGACTATACCACTAGTTTGGTCACCTTTCTCAAAGTCTTGTTTTTGTTTGCTAGGAACATTGGGTTTTCAGTGTCACTTCCATGAAGAGGGGTTAGTATTGATGTCCAAAATAGGGAGGAAGTAAAGGGATCTCTTTTGTTGATTTCCAGTGGAATTATGTGGGATGGTTGTGTTGTAAATTGAGTTTGTTTTTGTGTCTATTTGTAGAAGAAGGGATGGTTAGATGGAAAGGGGGGTCTATCTTCCTCACGAACTAGGAATTCCCCAACTAGAGATATGAATGATGTGTGGGAGGTGATACATAGGTTTATGAAAAACTCCTCAGAGGTCGTGAAATAGGAAGTGGAGGCGCAAGAGCAGGTGGTCAGGGACAAGTGTTAAATAACACATGATGAATACATTATGGAAGAAATTCAAGGATGGATAAAGGACCCTATTGATTCTAAAACCCAAGAAAAAGTGTTTTGGGATAGTAGAGACATACTAGCTTGTAAATACATTGGAGGTTGAGGCTCTAGAGAAAAATAAGGAGTAGTAGAAGGACATTATTCATACGATAAGAATATTTGAGGGTAAGTTTGAACAACTATGCCAAATGGTCTTTAGGGTAAAAATTATAGTTTTAAAGGAAAAAGGAGGTGGATGGAAAAACAAAACAAGTGGAAAGATCCACTAGCTCATATGGAACTAAAGTCAACCCCATAATGATAGATGGCGATCCACAGTCCTCAAAAGCTATCCAGGAGGAGGATGAAGACATTGAACTAGTGTTGGAAGTAGTAGAGGTGAAGAGAACCCCCTCCCCCTTGGATTGATATTAGGTGTAATCATGCTTGTTTTAGATTTCCTTGTTTTTGTTTATGAATAGTATGGACAATAATAGGCTCATAGTTATGTTATTTTTCTATAGAAACAATAGTTTTTCGAAAAACTTAGCAATGATTAGTAAATAAAGTATGAAGGCTATCAATGAACAAGGATCTTGGTTTCCCTCGAGGAAGGTCCCTCTCAATATCTTAATATAACGTTTTTTTCTATACATAATAAAAAAATTAAACTATTGCAATTTTTAACTTAAAAAAAAAATACCTTAAAAATTTCAAATAACCTTCTCAAAAATAACAAAATATTTATTAATAATATTCTATATATATTACTTTAATATTTATAAAAAAATATTTCTAATTAATCCTTAAAATTATGGATCATCCACCATCCACTTAAGTAACATAAAGTATACTTTCACTTTCTATGTTGATTTTTAATTATTTTAATGTATTTTTCATACTATCATCTAAATGCTTGACGAGCGTTGGATAATACAGAGAAGATATTGTGTTGTACACACGTGAACACGGATGATGTTTTTTCTTCTAAAGGATGGCATAGCTGGATGGAAAGGAAGAATGCAAATAACAACCACTCATTTCCTTCCTCGTGAGAAAACAATGGATTGAGAAATAAACTATAAACTAAGTAGTGGTAGAGAAAGTAATAGGTGACTCATTTTTATCCATGGGTGAAAATTCCTTGGACAACATATCTTTAATCTTAGTATTGTATTGAGAAAGTTGAGCGAATTTTAGAATTAGGTATTGAAGATGGTGTAACATTCATCTCATATATGTAACATAAAATATTATATAAAATAAAATATATAATAATAATAAATTTAATTTAAAATAATAATATTCATTTACAAATGTGTATATATAAAAATAAAATTACAAAATCTATATCATATCAATTATTTAAAGATAAAAGAAAAAAGGAAATTTTGTTTGATACCATTTTCATTATTTTTATCATTGTATTTATGTTGTTTCATGGATCCATTTTGGTGCTTAATTATGATTCATAGTTAAAATGAATTTATGCTAGTACATAAACAATTTTTAAAGAATTTATAGGCATTATAATAAAGCTTATAAGTAAAGAAGATATGGAGATGTACACTAAAGTTGTAGTTTCTATTATTACGTGATCCTAATATCATAGTATGTTTACAATATAATAACAAAGTTAATAAATCTCAAACAATATAGTTAAAATGAATTTATGCTAGTACATAAACAATTTTTAAAGAATTCATAGGCATTATAGTAAAGCTTATAAGTAAAGAAGATATGGAGATGTACACTAAAGTTGTAGTTTCTATTATTACGTAATCCTAATATCATAGTATGTTTACAATATAATAACAAAGTTAATAAATCTCAAACAATATAATAGTTTTTATGACTAAAGAGATCATTGTTAATACTTCCAAAGTCATGAAAAGATCAAATGGAAAGGAAGTTCTATGAGAAAATAGATCAGTACTAAGATGATAAAAAGCTAAATGCCCCTTATTCTCATTACAATATTGACTTCCTCGAAATCATATTTTGACATCTTTTCTTTCCCACTCCACATTTCACTTTGAAACACAATACCTTCACTCATTCATATATTAAAAAATCGTTTCTGCATACTCTTACCTACAACCAACCATTAATAAATCTCTTTGGTTTAACAACTACAACCCTCAAAGACCGGAACTCCACTAGATTTCTTCCCTTTTGAACACCCCCCTCCTCGAAAAAGCTATAGTACTTGACTTTTTTATTTTATGATATTAATTTAATTAAATATATTGTTGGGACAAATTTACAACGTCATGTTTAATTTTGAAGAATTGTTTTTAATTTATTTTTTATGAAAAGCTATTATAATGTTTGGTAATGAAAAATATTATAAAATTTAATAATTTCATAAATTTTAATAAATAAAAAATTTAAAACAATTTTGTATTATAATTTTATTTAAAAATTTTATAATTATAAAAAGGTTTACAAGAAATAAAAAATTATTTGTCACAAGATTAAATTATTTTTATTTATTTACAATATAGTTTGAGTGGGATTATTGATTAAGAACATCTCTTTTCTCTTAAAAAATCATAAGTTCAAATCTATAGAAAATAGGATTTCAAATTTATAAGAGATAGAATATGTATGAATCATAACTTTTAATAATCATTTTAAATACAAATTAAATAAATCAATTATTTATTATAAATCATCTCTATAAATGGATCAGATTTAATTATATTTAAACACATTTATATGGACATATAACTTACAGTAACTTATAAAAACTTTGTCACCTATCAAAAAAATTATTTAATATAAATTTAAAAATAAATACTAAATAATTATAAAAAATAATTATATTTTATTATTATAAATAAAAATAGAAAAACTCAAACTCAAAACTAAGTAGATATGACATATACACTATAATGGGAGTATATTCTTAAACAATAATGTAAATGGGAGTATATTTTTAAACAATAATATAAGTAGATATGACATATACACTATAATGGGAGTATATTCTTAAACAATAATGTAAATGGGAGTATATTTTTAAACAATAATATAAATATAATGGGATTATATTCTTAAACAATAATGTAAATGGATTATATTTTTAAACAATAATATAAATAGGAGTATATTCTAATCTATTATTAAATTATATACTTTTTCTTTATAATAATATTTATTTTTAAAATTAAAATTTGATATTTTAGATATTATTATAAAAAAATAATATTTTAGATATTATTATGTATTTATTATTATAAAAAATTATTTTTAAAATAGTTTTAAATGTATAGATTTTTATCTTTTAAGTGATGATAACGATGATGCTATAATAATAATATCTATGAATTATATTATATATATTTTTTATAAAAATAAAGAGATAATAAAATTATCAATTATATTATTATATTTTTTTTATAAAAATAAAAAGATAATAAAATTATTAATTACATAATAATGTTTAACTATATTGTATTTTTTATAATGTCCAACTATATTGTATTTTTTTATAAGAAGATTTTTTTTTTTTTAATAAAAAATTAAATATTAATGTAATAAAAACATAAATATTTAAAAAAAAAAAAAAAAAAAAGAAAGTTTAAAAAAAAAATAATATTAATAATATAAGTTTTATAAAAATAATGAATATTAATGAATAATGAATATGAAAAATAAAAAGTCTATTATTAATTCTAAAAAGTCTATTATTAATTCTAAGTTTTTTAATAAGAAGAATAAATATTACATAATATTTTTATAGAAATTTTGTTATATATTTTTCTTTATAATTTTTTTTTTTTTTTTTTCCTAAAACTGAATTAATATTAATCATAATTAAGTTTTTTTTTAATAATTAAAATAAATATTAATATAATAATGTCTTTGAACTAAAGAAAATTTCTAGAAAGAAAAATAAATATTAATGATATGTTTTTCTTATAAAGAACAATAGATATTAATGAATAATGAATATGAATATTAGAAAGTTTATTAAATATTAATGAATAATGAATATTATAATGAATAATGAATATGAAAAATAAAAAGTCTATTATTAATTCTAAAAAGTCTATTATTAATTCTAAGTTTTTTAATAAGAAGAATAAATATTACATAATATTTTTTATAAATTTTGTTATATATTTTCTTTATAAATTTTTTTCTAAAAAACGAATTAATATTAATCATAATTAAGTTTTTTAATAATTAAAATAAATATTAATATAATAATGTCTTTGAACTAAAGAAAATTTCTAGAAAGAAAAATAAATATTAATGATATGTTTTTCTTATAAAGAACAATAGATATTAATGAATAATGAATATGAATATTAGAAAGTTTATTAAATATTAATGAATAATGAATATTAACATTAAAAAGTCTATTAGTGATAATAAGAAATTTTATATTGTGTTTTTTATTATTATTTTAAAATAAATATTTTATTAATATTATAATTTTTTTTATTAATAATATTTAATAATTTATAAATATTTAACATAATTATTAATATTTATATATTTATTTTCAACATTTCAATGTATCATCTTTTAAAACTTTTATAGATTAGTTTAATTAGTTGAATCGATGATTTATGGCATGCAATTAATGGGAATTTTATCAATTATATGTTTGAATTCTCTTGAGATTTTAGGATTATCAACCATTTTTTGACAAAGTAATTGAGTTATTTTTCATTTAGATATTTTAGGGAATAGACATTTTTGTGAAGTTTTTTTTAGAAAATGTATTTTAGTGGGTTATAACCATATTTAGTTCATACAAATTGTGTTAAGGTGTGGTTTTTCGTGAGAAATTTGATTCTATCTTGACCAAGGGTTAAAATGTGATGGCTATGATTCTGGTATGATTGGTATTCAAATTCAATTGAGTTTGTGTTTGTTACCATCTATTATTAGGGCTATAAATTGAGCTTCCCTCCATCTAAATATTTGGGAGAAAATGACAACATTTCACAAAAAAAATTCTCGATGAACATTTATGTGAAATTTTTGTATGGAAATAATAACTAAGAAGTTAATTCATACAATTATATTGGAGTTGACATTCAACTAAGAAGTTAATTCATACAATTATATTGGAGTTGACATTCATTATAATATTAATTAGAGCTTAAGATTTAATGAAGGATTGGAAGTCTATTTTGTGCTTGAGAACAACTATAATCTAGTCACATTAGGAAAAAAATAAATTCTTCTTTCATAAACTTGTTACTCCAATAATTCTATGTGGATGTGAGGTTTGGGCTACAACATCTTTAGATAATCTTCGAGGAAAATAAAAAAAATCCAAAAGAATTTTATAATTTATAATCATAAAATTAAATCAATACATCCTATCCAAACCTCCTCTTAGAAGTTGGTATTCCATCCATTAAGAGTACGACTATGATTAGATACATAATAACTCAATTTATAGTAAAAATTAATATTTTTTAAACGCATATACATATATTGTTAATAAAATAAAGACTTATTTTATTATTTTATTAACATAGATGCATTATTATATCCAATTTGTAATCAATTCACAAATTCAAATAGATTATGAAAAGGAATTCCACATAAAAATAAATGAATAAACTACATAATTCATATAAATGTTGTTATATAATTTTCCATTTATCTCAATAAAAAAATTGGTCAAAAAATCTTAATCTTCTATAATCAAGATGATAGAAATATACAAGACTGATTACCACACTTCTAACTATTGGAAATATAATCCTTGGAACTGTGTTATTGTAATAATAATGTAAATATGAAGAGTTATAGGTGTGGGAAGAGTCTGTGTTATTGTAATAATAATGTAAATATGAAGAGTTATAGGTGTGGGAAGAGTCATCCGTTAGGGAATACCAACAATCATTTTGATAGTATTTATGCAGCTCTTATGTTAATAAAAATTACATCAGTGGAGTTACGTTTTCTTCCCATACATGGCCTGAACAGCTAAGTTAAATCCATGATTTTATTCCCTAGTGGTTTCTTTCCCCAATGTGTAGAAGCTCCTTCGTTTGTCCCGTTTGTCCCTCTTCCCTATGGCGCTCTAGTCAATTTCAGTTTGTGTTCCAGCATACAAACCCTCCACCATTCATTCCAATCTACATTCCTCTAGGGTTTCTCCTCACACGAACAACATGTCCATTTCCTGTATTTCTCTTTGCTAGTATCACGTCTGACTGCTTACTCTCGCTGTCCTCTCTCCATGGTTGCCATGCCCTCCAGTTCACGAAAGCCCTAACAAAATACTCTCACGAAAACCAAACAGGTGCTCTCACATAGACCCTAACGACTGCTCTCATGTAAATCAAACGGGTGCTCTCTTTTCCCGTCGACTGCACCTCACACACCCCCATCGACCTCCTGTAACTATTTGATGAACGAACTTCGTTCTTCTTCATTGACTTCACGCCCTTAATGCCCCTCGACCTCATTCCTCAAGGAACTCAAATGCTAGTCGAATTTGCAATCAAATGGGATAGATGTCCATTAATAACATTGTTCTCAGCCCAAACCTTGGTCATTTTTTTCTTATATAAGTGTAGTAAAGTAGAGAGTCTATGTATGCCTTGAGGTGTTGAGCACATTTTTTATACATTGAATCATAACCATTCTTGGTGCAACAACATTTAGTATTCTTCTGGTGCAACATCATTATATTCTTGGTGCGATATCATTACTAGTAATTTCTTGCTTCCTTCTGTTAGATGAGGGACTCATCCATACCCAAGACTTCATAGCTATCGGTTCATAGTTTGTTGCTTCTACGTGTGTGTGAATGTATAATAAAATAAATTCTCTCATCTCCATTGTTAGTTTGGTGTTGATTGGAAAAGAAAACTACAGACAATGGTACATGAAGATCAAAAGCACATTGATCTTCAATGACTAGTGGAAAGGAATTTGTGAAGTAGCAGTAGTCCCTAACAAAATAATTGAAGAAGAAGAAGAATAATTCTTTGAATCTACTACCTCAGAATCAAAGTCGAAGGGTAGCAAACCACCCATTCCAACATCAAACAAAGGACATGCCATATGGGAGGACAAAGACTAGAAATCATATGTTGTGATCTCTATGACAATAAGTGAAGAGGTGAGCCATCATATTGTTTCTATTAACAAATCCTATAGTTCTTTGAAGAGATTGAATGACTTGTATGACACACACTCTAAATTAGAATTCGCACTTCTAATGGTGAAGCTCTTCAGCCTAGAGTTGAAGAATGATGACCTTATGGATTTTGCTTCAGAAATCAAAGCCATAATGCATGGAATTTAGGCCAGTAGAGTGAATATATATATCCCTCTCACAACCTTCAATAAGTCCCTCTACCGTACATATTCTTGCTACCTTCAGTTGTTGCAAGAAAATGGTCAAATGAAATCCATCACATTTGACAAGATGGTGGAGAAAGTTGCAGAACTTAAGAAATCCTTTGGAAAGATGTCAACTCATTGAATTGGATATACCATGTTCCTTGCTCAGAAAGAGAAGAGTAAACTAGGTGATTCTTCTAGAGGAGAAAGAAACATAACCAAGGTGGGGGGGTAGACACAACCAAGGTGATAGATTCAATCTTCACTGTACCCATTGCAAAAAGAATGGATCAGATGAATTAGATGACTGCAAAGTTCCATGGGATAATATAAAAGAATACAAACATAATAACAAAGAGGACAAAGGTAAAACTTTAGAACCAACAAAAGGTAATCCACCTGAATCTTCTCATTACATTGTTGCCCATTGCAATATAGGAGTAACTGGAGATTTATTTAATGCTTATTATACTCCTTGGAAAAATGCATGGCTTCTTGAGAGAGGTGTAACCTAACACATGACATTCCGAAGAGACTTATTCAAAGACTTCAATGACAATTTAGATGGCATAGTGTATTTTGTAGATAAGTGGAGTCTCAAACCCTCGGGAATGGGCACCATCAGACTTAAGTTGCCTGGATTCGTGGATTTTCTTCTGCATAATGTGCTCTATCTTCCTAAGCTGCAAAGGAACATGTTGTCCCTTGTGAAAATCTTACAACAAGGCCATTATGTTCATATGTTCAGTGGAAAATTTGAAATATTGAAGGATTATGACAACATGGTTCTCATGACCAGAATGGAAGATGGAACACTATTGAAGTTGAATGGGACAACTTCCCATACACAAAATGTTGCATACATGTCTCTCTCATCACGATGAAGGTATAATGTCATCTAGTATTTTGTGACATGCTATATCTGACCATATTAATTATGAGACTCTCTGTTTGTTGAGAAATAATGATGTTTATGGTTTACCTACTATTCCTAGGAAATTGAAGCAATGTGATGTGTGTATCTTTGGAAATCATAGAAAACAACCATTTCATGATTATACTTCTAGAGCATGTAGAAAACTCGAACTAATTCAGTATGATTTGTATATCCCTATGCATATTCCTTATACAGATATAAACAAATATATAATGCATTTTATTGGTGAATACAATAGGATGTGTTGGGTGTACTTACTAAAAGACAAATCAACAGATTTGAAACATTTAACATTTTTCATGTATGGATTCAAAATGAAGCTCAATTTCATATTGGCTCTGTTTGCATTGGTAATGGAAAATAATATACATCTAGTGAATTTGAAAACTACCTTCACCAAAATGGGATGAAGCATCAAACCACATTTCCATAAAATCCTCAACATAATGGTGTAGCTGAAAGAATGACTAGGACACTCCTAAATATGGTTCATTCCATGATGTTTTTCACAAATGAAAAATTGATGTTTTGGGATGATGTTGTTCTATGTGCATTTTATATGAAAAATAGGTGTCCATGTCATGCTCTTCAAAACAAGACTCCTTATGAAATGTGGTATGGCCACATTCCTTCAGTGAGACATCTCAGGGTCTTTGGTTCCACCTATTATGGCTTGATTCATAAGGAGAAAAGAAGAAAGATTGATGCAAGGATTCAAAAGTGCATCTTTTTCAGGTACTCAAATTCCACCAAGGGGTATCGTCTTTATGATGAGACAAACAAGAAATTCATACTTTCCATAGATGTAATCTTTCTTGAATTATCCCAGAAAGATGAAACTATTGAGAGGCATCTTAATCATCTGGATAGATTCACTCGTGTAAATACATATCATGAATTTGATGATCAGAATCCACGTCTTGAAGGGGGGATCCCTATCTTGGGTCAATCTATGGAATATCATTTTGAAGTACCATTCTCCCCACATGAATAAGTTCTCTCCACTTCATTAGAATTTGAATTTCATTTGGATGATCTGATCAAGAGGATTGAAAAGTTGAGGCTTGATGAAAACTCAACACCATCTCAATTAGTCGAGCAAGTTGGGCCATCTCATAAGTGTCCACCAAAATGGCTCACAAAAACACTTGAAAGTGTTCATCTTGATGAGGTCGGAAAGACAGGAACCGTAATTTCCTCAAGACAAGATGGAAGTAATAAAAATAATTCAAACTCAGGTGATGTAGATGATATGGATGTTTCGTATGATTGTGAGTTGAGTTTATCTACAAACCTTGAATCGACTTCCTATAAATAAGACACTTCTCATGATGAATGGAAAGAATCCATGTAGAAGGAATATGATGCTCTCATAAAAAATGGGACATGGAAGTTGGTGGAGCTTTCATTTGGAACCAAACCAATCAACTACAAGTGGGTATTCAAGAACAATTATAGATCATATAGCTCACATGAAAAGAAAATCAAGTCTCATGGAAAAGGGATTTTCAGAGAAAGAAGGTGTTTATTATGAGGAGACTTTCCTTACCACAAAAAAATTGGCTACCATCTATTCTATATTTTCTATATTTTCCATGGTAGCACATAATGGATGGAAAATTCATCAAATGGATATGAACATTTCTTTCTTGATTGGAGACTTGAAAGAGAATGTTTCCATGTCTTATCCAAAAGGTTTTGTTGTGAAGGGGTGATAAAATAAGGTATGTAAACTCATCAAATCCTTATATGTCCTAAAACAAGGACCACGAGCAAGGTATGAAAAATTAATTGAGCATCTTCTGAAATTGAATTTCAAGCATTTCAATATTGATGATGCAACTCTGTTTGTTATGAAAGTTGGAAAAACTATTATATATCTTGTAGTATATGTATATGATCTATTGATAACAAGGAACAATGGAATCTACATAGAATCCATAAATAAAGAGTTTAAGAAAGGATTCAAGATGGTATATTTGGAACATCTTCACTATTATTTGGGCATTGAGGTGATTCAAAATGCAAGGTACGTATTCATCTCCCAAAAGAAGGACATTGGATAACTGCTAAACCAGTTTGATATGACAGAGTGAAATAATGTTACTACTCCAATGGAACATAATTTGAAACTCATATCAAAAGAAGGGAAGGAATTTGAAGATGAAACCAAGTATAGATATCTTGTGGAAAGTATTATCTATCTTACTACCACCAAACTAGAAATTTTATTTGTTGTTGAGATTCTTTCTAGGTTCATGCAAAAGCCTTGTGAAAAACATTAGTCTGTTGCAAAAAGAGTTCTAAAATACTTTAAAGGAACTCAAGATTTTGAACTCAAGTACTCTAAGGTGGATGATTTTAACCTAAGGAATTATACTCCTCTTCTAGTTGAAAATAATTTTGCAATCTAGTTGGCCAAGAATCTTAGATTTCATGATTGAGCTAAGATAAGCTCAGATTCCATGATGTAGAGGCCGAGACTATTCACTTCAGACATTGTTCCACAAATGAGAAAATTGTGGACATCTTCACTAAAGCGCTTGGAAGATAAAAAATTTAAAAGTTCATAATGATGCTTGGAATCATAAACACTCATTTAGATTAAAGTGGGGGATGTTGGACATGATCCTTGGGATTGGGTGATTGTAATAATAATGTAAATATGAAGAGTCATAAACGATAGGAAGAGTCATATGTTATGAAATACCAACCAACAATCATTTTGATTGTATTTATGCACCTCTCATGTTAGTGCAAAATACATTAATGGGGTTACATTTTATGTCCTACCTAGCCTAACACCAAATAGCATTCGAATCCACATAAACCATAACACACATATCTAAGCATTCCTACAGATGTCTGAACACAAGTTTTCCCTTAGGAACTCATAGTTTTCGGAATAAGCTTGATAAGAGTACAGAAAACTCTCTCCCTGCACCATTCCCCTATTTTTAACTATAATTTCCAGTGTTCTTGCCACTATAGTGTGGTATTCACTTTACTGTAATGTCCAATCTGTTGCCCCAAATGTGATCTAGTCATATGATCTGGTTTTCTCACAAGAATGTGAGTAACTCATTCACAAATGAAAACTGATACATGAAAAGGTTTTCTCACATAACTACGAGTTAATACATGATTTGGATTGCTCACAAAAATGTGAGCTCCCTCTATGTCGAATGTTGACACCCCTCTCTACAATCTCTAGTAAAGCCAAAACCTCCACCACTGGCGAGCTCATTTTTTAACCTTTTATTACTGCAGCTCAATAGTGTGTTTACAATGATCTCATGACAACTTCTCCATGAAAATCCCATGGAATTTCTTCTCGATTTGGTAAGATATTTCCATGATTTCGTGTCACCATCAATCTTGTGGCTTCCAACTGCAATATGCTTGGGAAGACAAAAATCATTCCTCAATGATGTCATGGTTCCTTTCCACAACAATCTGTCGAATTTCCAATAGCGATATTGTGGCTTCCTCGTAGTGAATTGGGTGGTAAATAACATTTTGATATGGTACAACATAAATGAAATATATGGATCAAATCCCACCCCCATGTCTTTCAACTTTTGTCCCCGAGGTGTAGGACAGTCGGTGATGGAGTGTGTTGTTAAGTCACTCCATGTTGTTAAAGTCACCGGTTCGAAACCTGCGGGGACAAAAAATCCAACCATGTTAAGGGTTGGTGTGGCTCAGGACGGGTGCGATCCCCGGGTGATTTTGATGGCTTAGATGCCCCTGAGTCGCGGTTTCTCAAGACACAGGTTAATCGTGTAACCAACAGGTCTTGCACAAATTAGCAAACAAAAAAAAAACATAAATGCAATATCGTCGTTCCTCTTCTCATCGGAATCAAATGTCCTCTCCATAGAGATATCATGAAAATCACCACAATATCCACATTGTAAGGTTATGTGAATTAAAAGGTTCCCCACTCAACTCTAATATTTAAAGTGGCTTCTATGTTTCTTTTAACATTATTATTCTCAATTATAATAATTATATGGAAAAGCAAAGTGCTAAGCATGTTATCAAATTTTGGTTTAAATAACATGAACATGTCACTTCAACTAATATACCATGTTTACATACATCACAAACTTAGTAATTCCATATTATTATGCATTTCATAAGCTACAAATAGAAAAATGTATTCCCCATTTAAATGAAGGGAAAGATCCATACTATATGATGCATTATAGCCTCATTTTACACCAACTATTAGAATTGTTGTCCAAAACATCAAACAATGGTCCATATATTAAATCTATTCACATGAAAATTAACCATGTTATCCTTATGTCATGCATTTTTAGAAGAATAGTTTAGATGATATGATCTCTTCTACAATATTAATTTCAAATAATTGCATCTAAAATCTATGGATTTCAACTCTATTACTTGATAATCCAATTTCAACATATTAAATCTCAAGTGAGACAAACCAAATTTAGGAAAACCTCAACCAGAATCCATGAACTTCAAAAACCAACAAGCACTATATTCCATTAGAGAGAAAAAGTAATAAAACCATATTTTAATGAAAGATCGAGATTCACAAAAAATGATGCTTTACTCAAAATGAAAACCATTATATTGTTTTC
>SNQJ01S0000309.1:110496-132653 GCA_010110895.2 Picea sitchensis
CTAATAGAAGCTTCCACTTCTAGAAGGATCTTCCTCTAGATGCTTCTTTTTAGTATAAATAGGAGTCGAGGGTATGAGAACCCTAGCTTGGATATTATTGTAATAGAGCGTTATTCGATTGGAGGTTTCCCCCTTGAAGAGGCATGTGAACATTGCTATCTGATTCAAAGTGTTATTTATGTTGCTAGTTCGTATATCATTTCTGTGTATTGTGAAGATTATGCTGGATATTTTACTGTTATTCTGTCATTTCTAGCATTTCGTTTATGTTCTGCATATTTTATATATCTGGTATCTTGCAGAGAGATCTAGACCGAAACCCTAACCCTAAAATCTATTATGAAAAACCACACTCTCCCCATACCTATTTGGACATGTCATTCTCCCCATACCTTGATAGGAAGCTCGCTCATCCCATTGCATGACTGTACTATCAATAGAATTATCTCATGAGAAGGTTGCATTGTTGTTATTTCTAGAAACCATACCTCTCACGTGTAGACATTCATATTTCTCTTCGATACAAAACCCTGTGTAATCGTAGCATGGGTTGCATCCATGATGCATTGGTATGAACAGACTAGTATCTCAAACTATTTTTCCTCATAGCCTCATGATATAGAAGGATATCAGTGGCCACCCACCTTTTCCAACTGGATCAAAACAATTTTATGACAATTTTGGCAATTTACTATCATTAGCAGTTTTAACTTCTGGGGCCATTTTGAGGGTCTAAATGAAGGTTTTTCGGGATCGATCTCCTCAATGATAGTCAAATTCATAATTGAGCCCCCAAAATGAATCTCCGCGATGATACCTTTCCAACGGGATATCACATGCATAAAATGGAGATCGTATGCAAACGTTACGACCCCGGGAAGTTGATGTACTAACTTACCCAAACAGGGCCCACGTGACTTTTGGCGCTTCATCTCCTAGGGTTAGGTTTTTGGATGTCTAGGTTTTTTGGAATTATTTATTATTGTAGAAAGGCATTTAGAGCCTCACTGTAACCTTATTATTGTGAATGCGCGCTTCCGTTGCATCTCTTCTCAGAGATAAGCTGCCACCATTCCAACAAGCTTGTTTCCGCTGCATTTTACAGTTTCAGCTTATTTCGTTATTGAATAGAAAACTAGTTTTACTGTATCTCTATTATTTTGTGTGAAGAACCTATTAATAATCTGTATTCATTTTGTTCTGCTCATAAAATCCAAATCAGTGGTATCAGAGTGGTTTTCTCCTTGTCGTCTTAATGCATGTCCCCAACAAGGTCGTTGTACAAAGAGTTGGGTCTCAAGCTTGTTTCTCTTGAGGAAAGAAGCTCTCACACGCCCAAGCAACCTCCCATGGAAGGAGAAAAGAAAGATGATGGGACAGGAGATCCTTTCAAACTGTTGATTGAGGAAGCCCTCACGTAACATAGGAACGAGATGATGGATATTTTCGTGCAAATCCTTTGGCGGCTACCAACAGGCAATGCATATTCTTCGAACGGAGGTGCTGCCCCCTTCAAGGTACAAATAAACTTTGATATTCCTATATTTGAAGGTCAGATAGATGCAGATTCTGTAGACAAGTTGTTGAATCTACTAGAAGGGTATTTTTCTGTCCATAACTTTTCGAATAAAGAAAAGATTACTTTTGCGCTCCTCAAATCCATTCCCCATGTCAAAGATTGGTGGGAAACTTTATGTGAGGAAAACGAAATAGAGGAAACCTCATTATTTTCAGTCATGACCACCTGGGAATCCTTCAGGGATGTTATTAAGGAAAAATATTACCTTGTCGGAAGTTATGACGACCTGTATACCAAATGGACCACACTGCGGCAAGAAAGAGACCAAGCAGTGCCAGATTTCACAAATATCTTCCATATCTTGCACACCAAGTTGGGTATCAAAGATTTAGAACGACGTCTGGTGCTCAAGTATCGTAGTTCTCTGCATAGATACATCCAGACCGAAATGGAATTTTTGGACATCTCATCCTTGGGTGTGGCCTACCGATATGCCGTCAAAATCGAGTAGAAGCTCAAACAAAAGATGCGGCAATTTGGGCCTGGGAACCCCTCACAAAAAAATCCAGGAAAGGGAGGCCCCAACCCACCAAACAAAGGACAGAGAAAAGATGGAAAGTATCGGGACAACCAGTCCAAGACATAAGTAGAGAAGGACACCAGAAAGACAAGGAAAGATACCGGGAAGAGGTGCGACTTCCATAAGAGCCCTTGGCATACCACTGTTGACTGTCGCTCAAAGAAGTTGTTGGTGGCCGAAGTGAAAGCCTTTGAATTAGATGCAGATTATGACTCTGATCCAGAACCAGAAAGGGGAAGATGGATCATTGACGTGAAACCCAGTGCCACCATTACTACCACCAAGCTCTAGCTTGGTGAACTAGATGAGCCAGAAGAAGGAGGGTGCCTCTTCCATTCAAAGATATGGGTAAAAGGCACCCCGCTGCACTTCATAGTTGATAGCGGTAGCCAGAAGAACCTCATGTCAACAGAGGTCATCAATTGTCTATCCCTGCCAACAATGCTGCACCCACAACCATACACCATTGGATGGCTCTACCAAGGAAGAAATCTTCGCATCAACCAACAGTGCTAAATTTCATATGGCATCAAGCCCTTCAAAGATGAGGTATTGTGTGATGTTGCTCCTCTCAAAGTTTGTGATGTTCTTTTGGGCCAACCTTATTTATGGAAACATCATGTTGTATATGATTCTAGGCCTCATAGTATTATTATTACTTTGAACAGGAAATTGTATAGGATACCCGAGGTAGTCCCACCTAGTGCTATTTCCTTGATCTCTACTACAATGCAGGAAGGTCATTTCTCAGACGAGGAAGTTTGTCTTCTTCGTGATTCTCTCTCAGAATAAGTGAAAGATCACAGCCACATCCAGGGTCGCTGCGGTCGACCTCTCCACACAACATAAGCAAGTAGATAAGGTCATGGAAGAATAATTGAATATCTTCTCCTCACCTACAGGGGTACCTCTACACTGCCAGGTCAATCACCGCATCGATCTAACCCTCAACGCACCGCTACCCAATGGGCCAGTCTATCATCACTCTTTGTTAGAGAATGAGGAGATCAAGAAACAGATCCAAGAACTTCTCCACAAGGGGAACATACCCCCCAGCTCATCACCTTGTGAAAGCCCAATCGTGCTGGTACAGAAGAAATATGGAACCTAGCGACTCTGTATTGATTACCAGGCTCTGAATAAAATCACAGTCAGAAATCGGTACCTGATTCCCCGAATCGATGAACTCCTTGATCAACTCACGGGGGACAAATACTCCAGTATGATTGATCTGAAGTCTGTCTACCACCAGGTCCCGATAGAACAGACAAATGTATGGAAGACCACCTTCAAGTCAAAGGAAGGCCTTTTTGAATGGTTGGTCATGCCCTTTGGTTTGACAAATGCTCCAGCCACTTTCATGAGGATGATGGATGATATCCTGTGACCATTCACCAGTACTTTTGTAGTGGTGTATCTGGATGACATTCTAATTTACAACAAGACTTGGGTCGAACACTTGCATCATATTCAGTAGGTTCTGCACACCTTGCGGCAGCACAAGCTATATGCCAACTTGGAAAAATGCTCCTTTGGCATGGACATGGTCCATTACCTGGGCTACATCATTTATCAGCATGGCGTACATGTGGATCTAGCCAACATCCAAGTCATCCGTGACTGGCCAGCCCCAACAACACTCACTAAGCTTCGGAACTTCTTAGGCCTTTCCAATTTCTACCGCAGGTTCGTGTTGGGTTTCTCCCATATTGCATGGGCCCTTAGACAAATAAACAGGGGTGGTGGTAAGGAGAAATTTGTGTGGGGTCGGTCCCAAAAAAAAGTGTTCGATGATTTGAAACAACGCTTATTCTCAACCCCAGTACTTTCTTTACCATACCTACAACATCCTTTTGATATCAAGACAGATGCTTCAAACTATGTTGTGGGCGTCGTTCTCACTCAGCATGACCACCCTGTGGCCTATCATAGTGAGACATTGTCAGATAATGTCTGTAAGTACCCTACTTGCAAGAATGTTTCCAGTGGAGACATTACATTCTTGGGAAGGAGACAATCATCCACACTGATCATAAGCTACTGCAGTTCATGCAAACAGAGGGAAAATTACAGAATGACCGCCATCAAAAGTGGTCCACACACTTGCAGAAATTCCACCTCAACATCAAGTATAAAAGAGGAAGCACCAATTATGTCATTGATTGCCTCAGTAGACCGCCAGTTGCGACATTCACCACAGTGTTAGATTCTTGTGGCCATGAGACATTTGGATGGGCCCAACTCTATGAGACAGATCCTAACTTCGCCACCACCTACCAAATGTTGGGTGAAAACACAGTTGTCGATAATTTCCATCTTCAGGATGGGTTGTTGTGTCATTTGGGCCATATTTGTGTTCCATCAAGTGAGTGAGGGAAGCTGATCTGGGAATCCCACTACAGTCGGGTGGCAATACACTTCAGCATTGAAAAGACAGTGGTGATGATACAAAAACATTTCTACTGGCTGAAACTTTGACAGAAGGTCAACAAGTATATCATGTCCTGCACTGCCTGCATTATTTCCAAACCGAACACTAAGAAACAAGGCTTGTACACTCCTCTTCCTACTCCTGACAGGCCATGAGAATCCATCTCAATGGACTACATGTCGGACCTCCTGTCCACCAAGCGGGGAGATGACTGTGTTTTTGTGGTTGTTGATATCTTTTCTAATATGGTGATTCTGGTTGCCTGCAAGAAGAGCATCACAGTAGAGGCCACTGCCAATATCTTCTTTGAACGAGTCTAGATACATTTTGGAATCCCACAAACCATTGTCTTAGATTGGGATAGTCGATTTCTCAGCACATTCTGGTCGAGCCTCTGGTCACTGCTAGACACCAAGCTCACCAAATCCATGGCCTTCCACCCCCAGACAGATGGCCAAACCGAGGTTGTAAATTGAATGATTGTGCATATCCTTCGCATGTATAATTAAAATCACACTCGTACATGGGATGAGAGCCTTCCCTATGTCCAACATAGCTACAATTGATCCCTACATAGCTCAACCAGCCACAGTCCCTTTCAAGTGGGGTTGGGATTCCAACCATTGGGACCCATAGATGTTGCACTTCCCCTTGCGGTCACCTTGACCGACTTATCTCCTGCTCCAACTGAAGCTGACAAAGCCACCCGGTTCATTGAGCGGATCCAGCACATCCACCAACAGGTTCATGATATCCTACAGAAGTCCAATGACAAGTACAAACAACGCCATTATCAACATCGGGTGCTGGATAAGTTTCAAGTGGGCGACAAAGTTTGGTTGCACTTGCAGAAAGAACGCCTTACAGGACCCCATCAGAAGCTTCGACCACTCTATTATGGGTCGTACACTATCACCAAGTCCATGGGGGATAATTCTTTTGAGCTCAACATTCCTCCTTTCCTTGGTCTGCACCCAGTGTTCAACGTGGATCTCCTTCACCCTTATTTCCCACCATTATTGGACACCTCAGAAGTAGCAGAACAACTGACACCAACAGAGATCAACCTTGGCTGCATACAATAAGAATCCAATGATCAGATTGTGGACAGATAGATCAAGGGCACTCGACAACAAAGGATCCATCTTTATCGAGTCGTCAAAACAGGGCAACTCCTGCACCAAGGCAAGTGGCTCACCCAAGGCCAAATTCAGTAGAAATTTCCTCATCTGATGGGGGACCTCAATGCAATGGAGACAATTTCTTCCTAAGGAGGGAGGATTGATCCATATGAATATCGGTGGCCACTGACCTTTTCCAATTAGCTCAAAACAGTTTTCTGACAATTTTGGCAATTTACTATTTTTAGCAGTTTTAACTTCTGGGGCCATTTTGAGGGCATGAATGAAGGTTTTTCAGGATCGAGCTCCTCAATTATAGATGAAGGCATGATTGAGTGCCCAAAATTAATCTCCTCGATGATTCCTTTCCAAAGGGCTATCAAACGCCTAAAATGGAGATCGTATGCAAAAGTTCTGACCCTGGGAAGTTGATGTACTAACTTACCCAAACGGGGCCCACATGACTTTTGGCACTTCATCTCCTAGGGTTAGGTTTTTGGATGTATAGGGTTTTGGGCATTCTTTCTTATTGTAAAAAGGCCTTCAGAGCCTCATTGTAACATTCTTCTTGTGAATGCATGCTGCCATCACATCTCTTTTCAGAGATAAGCCACCACCATTCCAACAAGCTTGTTTCCGCTACATTTTACAGTTTTAGCTTATTTCGTTATTGAATAGAAAACCAGTTTTACTGTATCTCTATTATTTTTTGTTAAGCACCTGTTAATAATATGTATTCATTTCGTTCTGCTCATAAAATTTGGATCACCTCAAGTGTAGAGTCAACCTCACATGACCTCTCACCACTTCACTATCCTTACGACCTCACACTGATATCGCAACCTCATTCCTAGATTCGATATCATAGTGTTGATGGTATTGGCACCCATTGTGTGTATTGGAGTCCACCCACAAAAATCTACACGCTCTGACGATTTCAGTCGACATAATTTTCTTCACATTTCTCTTGACATTACCTAGTTTATTATTTTATCTAGTGACATATGGAACATCGGTCCTCTTCAATATGAAAATTTTCATTATTTTCACAATAGGTTGTATTTTGGATGCAGGCTATTGGGTTTTCCATTCGATTGATATCCTAATTTGTATGGTTCCAGATATATAGGTTGGGAGTATCTTTAGATATTTCCTCTATTTATCAACCTACTGACAATCATATTTCCTATGAGAGTACAATATTGTTGGAAGGACCTAGGAGTGTATGACATGTAAAGAACAAATTGATCCAAGTGATGCCCTATCTTATTTTTCCTCAATTTGAAGATATTCATCATTCTTTCATTTTCTAACACGTAGAATACATTCTCTCATCTCCATTGTCAACATGGTACTAAATGGCAAGGAAAACTACAGAGAATGGTACAACAAGATCAAGAGAACATTAATTTTCAATTACCTGTGGAAAGGGATTTTCAAAGCAACAATAGTCCCTCATAGTAGCAAAATCACTTAATAAGATGAAGAATCAGAAGAAGAAAAAGTTGTATCAGAATCAGAAGAAGAAGAAGTTGTATCAAAATCAAAGAGTAACATATAGAGTACAATACCTCATAATAGACAGAGTAGAAGACATGGTAGCAGACCAGTTGTTCCAACCTCAAACAAATAATGTGAAATATGGGAAGACAAATACCATAAGGCATATGTTGTATTCTCTATGACAACAACTGAGGAGGTGAGAACAAAGTTACCAACCTAACGAGAATAGTGACCTCAAAACAAGAACTCTATCCCTTAAAACCCATATTTTTGCATAACAAACATGAAAATAAACCCCCAAATCAAAAAGTGGTGCTACCTGTACCACCACTTTTTCTAACAGGGTCAAAATTACCACATTTTTTAAGCATGGCCTTTAGAACTCATACAGTACCTTAGAAAAACCTTAAAATCAACACCCAAATCAAAAAGTGGTGCTACATAACACAAAATGTTTTTTTCTAAACATTAAAATTATAGATTTTTACGACCTATTTGAAATTGTGGTCTTGACAACCAAACCCTAAGCAAATAAACAACCCAAAATTGGACCAAAATGGTCACTTGAAAATGTATTTACAATTTGTTTGTTTGTTTGTTAATTTACACTAAAAAAATAACTAAATAGAAAGGAGAAAATCTTTACCAATAGTTTTTTCTTAAAAATGAAGAAAAAAACACATTTAAAAAAATATATTCAAAATTCAAATTAAAGAAAAAGAATAAAAAATAAGGTAAAGGTGAAAAAAGAAAAATAACTAAAATGAAATAAAAAAATAAATTAAAATGTTCCTTAAAAACAATAATTTAAAGAAAAAACACACATATATATTTAAAGAAGCATTAAAATACATTTTTTTTTGTTATATATATATATATATATATATATATATATATTAAATAGTAAAAAAAAATGAAATTCAATTAAAAAGAAATGTAAAACACAAAATAATAAAAAATCGTAAACTAAAAAAATTCATAAAACATTTATTTAAAGATTAATATTTAAATTAAAACAAAACAATTTTAATACAATAAAAAATAAACTTAAAAAATAAAAAATAAACCAATTTTAAAATACAACTCTAAACAAATTTACTAATATAAAAAAACATTTTTTTTAAATTAATAAAAAACAACTTTGAAAGGGAAACCTACAAAATTTAAATAAACTTAAAATTAAAAAAATAAATAAAAAAAATACAGAAGTTAAAATAAAATTTAAAACAATTTTAAATTTAAAACCATAACAAATTGTACTAAAATTTAAAAAAAAAAAAATTAAAACATTTTATGCTCTAATTGTATTGTGTGGGGATTGTATTGTGTGGGGTTGTGGGGAGCGATGTTGGGAATCACCCCCACTTGACCAAGGCTTAGCCCGTGAAGGGTTGGGCATCGCCCCCCACGATATCCACATGAATATATTATTTATGTTTTTAGAATTTAAAAAAATAAAAAAATTTAAAAAAAATAATTTTTTAATAATTTTTTTTTATTTTTTTTTTAAGTTTTTTTAGTTTTTGTTTTAATATTTTTTTAGATTTTGGGGTTTGAGGTTGTTTTAAAAAAATTTAGTTTATTAATTGTGGTCACAATTTAAATTAAGTTATAATTTTAACTCAAAAAAAAAAACTTTGTGCTACTGGTAGCATCGCTTTTCGATTCAAGGGCCAATTTTAAAGTCTTTGTCCACAATGACGTTATTTGTCAATGCAATGGGTTTGAATGGGTCTGATTTTTTATCACTACAATAAAAATGGTACTACCAGTAGCACCCTTTTTCAAAACAAGGTAAAAGATGTGACCCCCCCAAAAATGAGAACTTTGTAGAGTTCTTGTTAATTTTGTAACTATGTTTGAGACATCATATTGCTTCTATTAGTGATTCGTGTGACTTGTATAATACACATCATGAACTAGAATTCATACAACTAATGTGTAGCTCTTCAACCTAGAGTTGAAGAATGATGACCCTATGGCTTTAGCTTCATAAATCAAAGCCATATTGCATGACATTGAATCCACTTGAGTGAATATTGATCTCCCTATCACATAATTCATTATGACCCTCTACCCTACATATTCTCACTACCTTGAATCGTTGAAAGCAAGTGGTCAACTAAAATCCATCATATTTGATAAGCTAGTGGATAAAGTTGCAGAACATGAAAAATCCTTGGGAAAGAAGTTAACTCCTTCAACTAGTGAGACTGTTTACCTTGCTAAAAAAGACAAGAGAAAACCACATGATTCTTCCAAAGGAGAAAGCAACAGAAGAGGACGTGGATGTGGAAGAAAGAGTTTTAGAGGCAGGGTGTAGACACAACCAAGGTGATAGATTCAATATTCATTGTACTCGTTGCAAAAAGAATGGGTCAAATGAAGCAGATGAGTCTTAATTTCTATGGGATAATATTAAAGAAGGAAAAAACAATAACAAAGAGGACAATGGTAAACCTTCAGAACTAGCAAAAGGTAATCCACCTGAATCTTCCCATTACATTGTTGCTAATTACAATATAGGAGTAAAAAAAGTTTTATTTAACACTGCATATACTCCTTGGAAAGATGCATGGCTTCTTGACACTGGAAAAACCTCTCACATGACATTCTGAAGAGAATTATTTGAAGACTTCAATGACAGTGTAGATGGCATAGTGTATTTTGTAGACAAGTCTAGCCTCAAACCCTCGGGAATGGGCACCATCATACTCAAGTTACCTAGATTCCCAAATTTCTTTTGCATAATGTGCTCTATCTTCCTGAGATGAAAAGGAGCTTGATGTCCCTTGTGCACATTAGACAACAAGGCCACTCTATTCATATAATTGGTGGAAAAGTTGAAATCTGAAAGGATTTTAATAACATCCTTGTTATGACCGGAATGGGAGATGGAAGATTGTTGAATTTGAATGGGACATTTTCCCATACACAAATTGTTTCATATTTCTTTGATCATGATGAACGTATAAATTCATCTAGTATTGTGTGGCATGCTAGATTTGGTCATATCAATTATGACAAACTTTTTTTATTAAGAAAAAATGGTGTTTCTGGTCTACCTACTATTCCTAGGAAAGTGAAATAATGTGATGCTTGTATCCTTGGAAAGTATAGAAAACAACCATTCTATGATTCTACTTCTATATCATGTAGAAAAATTAAACTGATTCATTATGATTTGTTAGGCCCTAATATTGGCTCATTACCCCTTAATTGGGGCATATTACATTAGTAATGTTATTTTATTTATGTCGGCTTTATTCCATTAGTTGTAATTATACCTCCTAGTCTCCTATATATACCAATGAGACATTTTCATTTGGAATATACCCTCTAGTCTCCTATATATGACTAATGAGACATTTTCATTTGAATCATCTTAGAATTGTACATCTATGTGGGCATAAGGAGGTTGCCCCCTTGAAGAGGTTTATTATCTAAATTTCTCTCTCTTTTCTCAAGGCATTGAGTACTTATTCTGAGGGTTTTTCTATGCTATATCGATAATTGGTTCTTAACATGGTATCTGAGCTTAAGGTTTTGGGGTTTCGCTACTACATCCTAGACACCTTGGCATTTTCACTATAAATTGTTTTCTACAATGTTTCATAAGGAACGCCTTGGAAAATATTTAGTAGACCAACCAAGGTACGTTGGGTTGTACCCCCATCTCCCTCAGGCCTTATAATTTCTCTCGGAGATATGTTCTGGGAAAGATAGGGTTTTGGAATCATCCTCAACTTAGTCATTGCAGAATGTTTGCTATAAAAAAATTTTTGTAGTGTTTCAGAACCTGAACTCTAGATGATATTCATAGAAAATAGTAAGGTATATGTGATGTAAGCCATCTCTAGGGTCGCCTTATATTTGTAGATATACCCTGCGGAAGATAGGGTATCTCACTAGTCCCATTGACTAGTCCAAGAAGGTGTTCCGTGTAAAACAATCATAATGTCTTCCTAGAGTATCCAATTTGAGTGAGATTGGTTGCATTGTATAGTGGACATTCTTTAGTATTTTCGGTATGAGTTTCAGAATTTTATATCACTATTTTGTGTGGGAATGCTATACAAGTGAGATATCCTTGAAAGGAAAAAATCAACAAGTTGTGGAAAGTTACCATAAATTCCACTTACCATATCCAATTTTGATCAATCATGGAATTGCAGAGAATAAAATAAGCTCCTAGAACTACAAAATAAAGTTTCATACCTAGAAGGGCTGAAAATTTGGATACGGTAAGAAATATTGTTCAGCGTAACTTCACCTCAAAATCAAGGTTCAAAAAAACGATACTTGGCCAACATGCCACCCAAAAGGGAACTTCTACACCAAATAAGCCTCCGTGATAATCCCATGGACTCTTTGAATGTAGCGAGAATAAATGTGAGTAGGGACATAAATGATTTGCCAAAGAAGACACAACAAAAGATAAACAACAAGAGATGATGGAGGGTTTAAAAGGGGAGATCATGGAAGGATTGAAAAATTTCATAATAGAGAGGACACCGAAAAGTGAAAATATATCCCATGAAATCACGGATGAAGAAACAAGGAGGGTGAATCAAGAATGGAGAAATCTAACTTTGGTTGAAGACCAACCATTCCTAAGATCGATATGAGGAAGTTTGATGGCAAAAGACCCAATCACATGGATACTCGATGGAGCAATTCTTTGATCTACACACGTGCCACATACACAAAAGGTAAATGGATTTCTTTATATTTTAGAACCTAATCAATTTGTATGGTATCGATGGTTTTGTTCTCGTAAATCACCGCTTTCACTTGGACAATTTTCATGGAAGAAATGATAGAACACCATGAGGATACAAGGAGCACACCTTCTTTAGCCAATTGATAAATCTCAAGCAAAGTGGTTCGACTATTGTATAATACTGAGAACATCTAAAGATTGAATCTAAAGTTAATAGATATCCCAAATGAGCACTGATTGATGCATTCATAGGAACTTTAAAGGATAATATTCAACATGAGGTTCACCTTTGGGAACCCAAACTCTCATTGGTAATTTACTTAAGGTGGCAAGAAATGTCAAAAGCAAAAATATGGCTATGGCTACTAGAAGGACCAATCCCAACATCTATAGAGAGAATAATTCTCCTTCTTATAAACCACCTCAACCTGGCTACGGTTGACACCTCAACAATTGGAGTGAAGAAAAAGAAAAAGGTTTATGTTTCTTTGATTGCATTTCAGCTAAGTACAAGAAGGGACATAAGTGTGGTGAGTAAAGAAATTATTCTACATAGATTGGCATGAGGAAGAAGAACAAGAACAAGAAACTATCTCAAGATGAAAACTTAGAGGTAATTTCGTTTGAAGAGTTGACTCCATGATATTGTGTAATGCATTGGCTAGGAATTAGCACTCCTCAAACCCTCGGGATCGAAGGATACATCAAAAGAAAATGTAATAGTCCTAACTGATTATGGAAATACTCATAATTTCATTCACTATAAATTAGCCGCCAAATCTCTCAATTGCTTTGTATATCCAAATGTAGTTTCAAGTAAGGATTGTAGATGGAGGAACCATCAATTCTCAAGAAAATGGCCAAAACTAATATTACTATGGGGAATATGTAATGAATAGTCCAATGATTGCTATACCCATGGGTGGTGTTGATGTTGTATTATGAATCCAATGGTTACACCATTAGAACAATGGCTTTTAATTTTCAAGAAATTTTCATGAAATTTTCATCGGAAGGAAAAGAAATTGAGTCAAGAGATATCACAGGGAAGCTCGGTAAGCAGTGTGATAAGCTCTAATGGCATTGACAAATTATTTAAAGGGCATCAAGGCGTTATTGCACAACTATGCTCACTAGATTTTCAAACATCTAAGTTATCTATTCTTCAAGATCTCCAAGGATCATTGGATAAGAATTCCAAAGTATTTGAAGATATTCCCAAGGTTCTTCCACCCACTCGGAATCATGATCACGAAATTCACCCACCTCGAGAGTGTTCCTCCCAACATCAAGCCATACAGATACCCTTATGCCTTAAGAGTGAAATTGAGTGCATGGTTGAAGAAATTTTAGAGGCCTATATTAGACCTAGCCAAAGTTCTTACCCTACTAGTGGTAATGGTATTCAAGAAATATAGTCCATGGCCTATGTGTCCGCATTATAGAGAGCTTCCAACAAAATCAATATTAAAGATAAGTTCTATTCCTTCATTGATGAATTATTAGGGGATGGTCATAATGGAGCAATCTATTTCACAAAATTAGATCTTTGTCTGTGGTATCATCATATTAGAATGAAGGGAAGAAGATATCTCAAAACAACATTTCTCAACTCATGAAGCCATTATGAATTTTTGTCATGCCTTTGGCCTACAAATGCACCTTCCACATCTGTTGGTTGATGAATTCCATTTTCAAGCCCTCCTCCGAAAAAAGTTTTGTTAGTATTTTTGATGATATACCAATCTATAGGAAGTCTTGGGAATATCACAGTGACATGTTGACAGTGACAACCAGTAAAGGAGCAAAACAACTATATGCCAAACCATCCAAATGTTTCTTTGGAGTGAAGGAGTGCAGGAGTATTTGGGCTTCATTGTATCTCATGAAGGTGTTAAGGTAGACCTAACAATATTAAGGCCATGTGATGGACCTGGATGCATTCCCAAAACATTGAAGAATATTAGAGGATTTTGGGTTTGATAGGTTACTACCTGCAAGTTTGTTTGACACTCATGTAATAATAGCAGCACCTTAACATCACTAACTAAGAAGGATGCATTTTCATGGACTCTAGAGGCAACCAAATATTTTGAACAAATTAAAGAGGTGATGTGCAAAGCTCTGCCTGACCACTCCGTGACTTCACAAAACCTTTATTGTGGATTTCAGATGCCCCTCGTGAAATGGAATTGGTGTTGTCCCAATGAAAGAAGGAAGGCCCCGGCTTTAAGCTCCACCACCAAGGGGAAACACCACACAACCCATTTATGAGAAGGAAATGATGGAAATAATACATGCATTGAAGAAATGGCATCCTACATAATAGGTAGGTAACTTCAAGGTCAAAATAGATCATGATAGTCTTAAATACTTTGAACAAATACTATCTTCAAAAGAACAACAAAAATGGAACCAAGATATTGGGTTATGATTTTGAAATCGTTTATAAAAAGGGGAAGCAAAATGTTGTGGCAGATGCACTCTCAAGAAAGGATGAAGATGTTGAGGCCTTTCTCTGTGCTATCTCGATCATCCAACCCGATTGGATAATAGAAGCAAGGGATGAATGTAAGAATGAGGAAAAAGTGTGGACTCTCATTAAAAGGTTGCAGCAGGATTCAAGTGCATCATATACATTTACATGGAAAAATGATTCACTATGGTACAAAGATCGCTTATATTTATGTAAGAACTCCCAACTCAAACAAAAGGTATTATTGGAATTACACACCTCTCCAGTAGGAGGGCACTTGGGATTTTTGAAAACCTACCATAGAGTCAAGAAGGATTTTTTGGGGGATGGCCTTAAAACTGATGTTCAAAGGTTTGTGGAGGAATGTTTGGTTTGCCAACAAAATAAGGTGGAAACAATTAAGACCCTGGGTCTTTTACAACCATTAGCCATCCCAAGTCAATGCTGGGAGGAGGTTTCCATGGATTTCATCACAGGGTTACCGAAGTCTGAAGGAAAGAGTGTCATCATGGTGATTGTTGATAGATTGACCAAGTACACACACTTTTGTTCACTCTCTCATCCCTTCAAAGCTAGTACAGTTGCCACCACATTCATGGAGACAATTCAAAAGATACATGGTAGCCCAAAGATTATTGTAATTGACATAGATCCCATCTTCACTAGACATTTTTGGACAAAATTATTTTCTTGTTTGGGTACTCAATTGGCTCATAGCTCATCCTATCATCCTCAATCTGATGGAAAAACCGAGAACAAATGTCTGGAAGGATACCTTCGTTGCTTTGTCTTTGATAAACAAACACAATGGTTCAAATGGTTACCCTTGGCAGAATGGTGGTATAACACTTCCTTTCATACTGCAACAAAAATGGCACCATTTATGGCACTCTATGGATACCACCCTCCTTCCATCACTTCTTCTCTAAAATAAAAATATAAGGTTCAAGCAGTGGAAGATCACATCAAGCATCAACAACAAGTTCTCCAAATCTTAAAGGACAACTTGACCATGGCACAAAATCGCATGAAACAACAAGCAGACCCACATCATAGTGAAATAAGTTTTGAAGTAGGTGATTGGATGTTTTTAAGACTACAACCATACAAATAGATTCCCCTCAAGCAAGCCAAAAAGTATAATAAATCATCATCAAAGTATTATGGCCCTTATAAGGTGTTGCAAAAGATTGGTACTATGACATACAAATTGGAGTTGCATGCATCTTCACGAGTAGACCCAATTTTCCATGTTTCATGCTTAAAGAAGGTTATAGGCGACAAGATGCCAGTTCAAACTATATTGCCAGAACTCGACGAGGAAGGAAAAATCATATTGGAGCCTAAAGCCATCACTGACACAAGAGTTTTCCAGCTGAGGAATAGATCCATTTCAGAGTATCTCATTAAATGGAGGAAACTATTTGTTGAAGATTCCACTTGGGACGATGAGTCTTTTATACATAAGCATCCATAGTTACTCAAGCATTGCATAAAACACTTGTCTCAAGGGGAGGGGCATTTTAAGCCCTAATATTGGCTCATTACCCCTTAATTAGGGCATATTACATTAGTAATGTTATTTTATTTATGTCGGCTTTATTCCATTAGTTGTAATTATGCCTCATAGTCTCCTATATATACCAAGGAGACATTCTCATTTGGAATCATATTAGAATTGTACATTTATGTGGGCATAAGGAGGTTGCCCCCTCGAAGAGGCTTATTATCTGAATTTCTCTCTTTTTCAAGGCGTTGAGTACTTATTCTGAACTTTTTCTATGCTATATTGATATTTGGTTCTTAACATGATTTGCGTGGCCTTATGCATGTTCCTTCTACAAATGTGAATTAATATATCATGTATTTTATTGATGATTACACCAGGATGTGTTAGGTGTACTTGTTGAAGATAAATCACAAGGTTTTGAAACATTTAAAAATTTTCATGTAAGGATTTAAAATGAAGCTTGGTCTTGTATTGTGTCTCTTCACACCAATAATGGAAGATAATATACATCTAATGAATTTGAAATCTACCTTCACCAACATTGTTGGAATATTGAGAGGGGAGGGGTGAATCAGTAATGAGAAATTATACCACCTTTAACCACGGTATATATTCTTTATCTTTACCAATAGTATTCAACAGTTCATCATCAATGTATCATCTATGAATTCATCCATTCATATCTATAATAAGCATGTAAACATAAGAAGCATCACATCAAGAACACAGTACACCAACATTTACATGGAAACCAAAATGGGAGAAAACCACATAATGTTTTCTTCTATATATCAATAATTTGTTCATAGGAAGAACCAACTTCCAAATTATCTAGTTGAAACTGGAAGGAGGCTACAACCCCCTATTTTCAAGATCCAACTTGAAGGAAGATACAACTCCCTGAATTCTTTGGCTCTAGACAGAAGAAGGCTAAAACCCCCTGGGTTCTCCGTCTCCAAGCAGAAGGTGGATATAACAACCTATTTCTCAGGCTCCAACTTGAAGGAAGATACAAATCCTTTATTCTTCGACTCCAATCAGAAGGAGGATACAACCCCCTTTCCTTGCCCGGTCTTGTCTCCCTGACGTATAAGTGTAGACCAACCATCACAGACTCTACCACTATCACTGCCACAAACTATGTCACTGCCACTGCCACTATCATTGTCATTGTCATTCCCACTATCATTGTCACTGTCATTGCCACTTTAACATGTCCAACATGTCATTATCTCATTCATGAAACTAGATCCACTCTCATCTGCATGCGCCTCATGTCAATATCACCAAGAGAATATCTCAAACCATATGTTCAATATCACCAACACATGCCTATACCAAGCATGTAGCAAGATCACCACATACCATCACAATATATGTGTCTCAACCAAGTGCCAAAATGTACCATTCAGCAAGTTCTACCTCATCCTGTACTATCAACCATGTACCATAACAACTGCATCAACCATGCACCAAACATGTATCATCAACCATGTACCAACCATGTACATGCACATCAATCAATACCAACCATGTTCCAACCATGTACATCAACACCTATGACATACCATATATCATACCATGTACCACAAACCATATGCCAATAAATGTATCTCAACCATTTAGCATATCAAGAATGAATCATGTACGATATCATCAACCATGAACCATATACCAATATACCAAGAAATGTATCTCAACATGTAGATCTCAACCACCATGTACAATGTGCCTCAAGTCATATACCAAAGTCCTCAAACAAATGCCTCAAGCATGCTCTTGAATGTCACCAAGATACAATATACTAAGCCTCAAGTATGTACCATAACATATAACTAAACTAGAAACCAAACCATCTATTAATTCCTCTAATCAATGTGCCATCACATTACCAAGATGCACCAAATCACATATTATGATCACTATGCATGTACCATAACATATACTATCATCACCATGCATGTAACATAACACAAAAATCATAAGCCTTAACCCTTACCTCTGATGTTGTAGCTGACATGTTACTCTGTAATTTGACTTGTAGCTTCTTCCACAGTCAATTAGCAACCTGGTGCTAGCATTTTCTCAAATATACAAGTGCCTCTCTAAACAACCATAGGACAACAAGTGAGGACCTCACTAGACAAGTATAGTGCAACAAGTGAGCGACTCACTAGACAAGTATAGTGCAACCTGCGAGGAGTACCTAAATTAGGGTTTCCTCAGTTTCTCCTACTCTCCTTTTCAATCCCGAGAATATTGCACTTGTCCCACTTCGCTACCTCATAATTATTCATCGCAAACTAGCCAAAAGATCACAATACTAGACCATAACATTCACAAGATAGATATTAAATGTAATTGTATAAGTTTTCTTATGAATGACTCCTTGAGGGGTATTTATACTTTTTCTAGGTAACCTCTTCCATTAAAACTAGGGCTTCTATATATTTCTTGTTGCAACCACTTTACCCTTTCATTCATTGACTTGTAACCAACTAGGGCTTCTTGACCATTCTTTTGGGATTCCAACTTTACAAGGCCATATCTCTCTAACCGTGAGGAACCACGTGGTGTACCACATATCACCGAAAATGGCACAATGTGTACTGATATTCCTTCATCTCATTATTCCTCAATCAACTTTTGGTCCCATAACCACACATCTAGGGATACATGTAGACTACATCAAATGTACACAACTAACTCACCATCAATCACGATCATACAAATGTCAATCAACTGTTCAACATATCTGAACCTCTCCAAGGGTTGAAATTAATATCTAAGGGTTGACATCAATGAAAACCAACTATCTAAACCAACTATCCAACAAACATGGGATCAAACATCAAACCACAATTCCATACAATCCCCAACAAAATGGTATAGTTGAATGACTGAATAAGACACTCCTAAATATGGTTCGTTCCATGATTTTTTTCAAGAATGTTAAATTGATTTTTTGGGATGATGCAATTCTGTGTGTAGTTTATGTAAAAAATAGGTGTCCATATTATTCTCTTAAAAACAAGTCTCCATATTAAATGTGGTAAGGAATCTCAGGGTATTTGGTTCCACCTGCTATGCCTTGATTCCTAAGGAGCAAAGAATAAATCTTGATGCAAGGAGTTATAAGTGCAACTTCTTGGGGTACTCAAATACAAACAAGGGGTATCATCTTTACGATGAGACAAATAATATATTAATCCTTTCCATAGATGTGATATTTCTTGAATCCACCAAGAAAGATGACACTGTTGAGATGCTTCTAGATTATATCGATAGATTGACTCGTGTAAAGACATACCATGAATTTGATGATGAGATTCCACATCTTGAAGGGGGGATCCCTATATTGGGTCAATCTCTGGAATCTCCTTTTGAAGCAACATCTCCCCCTAATCAAGAAGTTCATGTTTCTTCAAAACCTGAAGTTTAGTTAGATGATGTGATTGAGAGGATTGAAAAACTAAGGCTTCATGAGAACGCAACACCATCCCAATCAGCTGAGAAACCTGGACCATATCATAAAGGTCCACCAAAATGGATCACAAAAACACTTGAAATTGTTCATCCTGATGAGATCGGAAAGACAAGAACCAGAATGTCCTCAAGACAAGATGGGGGTAATGTATATAATTCAAAATCAGGTGATGTAGATGACATGGATGTTTCATATGATTGTGAGTTGAATTTATCTATTAATATTGAAATGACTTCCTTTGAATAAGCCACTTCTCATGATGAATGGAAAGAATCCATGCATAAGGAATATGGTGCTCTCATCAAGAATGGGACATGGAAGTTTGCAGATCCTCCATTTGGAGCTGAACCAATCGGTTGCAAGTGTGTATTCAATAATAAGTATAAATCATATGTCTCACCTGAAAAGCATAAAGCAAGTCTTGTGGAAAAAGGATTTGTGCAAAAATAAGGTGTTCAATATGAGGATACTTTTTCCCTACAACAAAATGGGATACCATCAAAACTCTATTTTCTATGGTATCACTGAATGGATGGAAAATTTATCAAATGGATTTCAAGACTTATTTCTTGAATGGACACTTGAAAGAGAATGGTTTCATGTCTCAACCAAAAGGATTTGTTGTGAAGGGACAAGAAAATAAGGTATGGAAGCTCAAGGTATGGAAGCTCATAAACTCATTATATGGATTGAAACAAGCACCACAAGCATGGTATGAAAAGTTAACTGAGCATCTTCTGAAATTAAATTCCAATCATTTCAATCTTGATTATGCGACTTTGTTTGTCAAGAAAGTTGGAAAAATAGATGTATATATTGTATTATATCTAGATGATCTATTGATAATAGGGAACAATGAACGCTACATTGCATCCATAAATAAATAGTTGAAGAAAGGTTTCGAGATGAGAGATTTAGGACATCTTCACTACTATTTGGGCATTGGTGTGATTTAAAATCCAAGGTACTTATCCATCTCCCAGAAGAAGTGCATTGGGGAACTATTGAAAAGTTTTTCATGGATGAGTGTAATCATGTTTCTACTCCAATGGAATATAATTTGAAACCCACATCAATATAAGGGAATGAAGTAGAGGATGCAACCAAGTATAGAAAACTTGTGGGAAGTATTATCTATCTTATTTCCACTAGACTAGACATTTATTTTGTTGTTGGGATTCTTTCTAGGTTCATGCAAAATCCTTGTGAAGGACATTGGTTTTCTACAAAAAGAGGTTTGAAATAATTGAAAGGAACTCAATATTTTGGAATTAGGTAGTCTAAGGTGGATGACTTCAACCTAATTGGATATTTGGATTCAGACTTTGATGGAGATAAGGAAAATGGAGTATCAAGTTTAGGCTATATCATGAGTCTTCGATCAATAATTGTCTCTAGGAGATCACAAAAACAACCAGTTCCAACAGATTCTATAATAGAGGAAGAATATGTGGCAGTTGCAGAAGAGACAAAGGATATTGTGTAGCTTAGGAAAATACTTGAATATTTGCAGGAGAAACAAGTGAATTCTACTCCTCTTTTAGTTGACAATACTTATGCAAGCAAGTTGGTATTGAAGAATCCTAGACTCCATGATTGAACAAATCACATCAACAAAAAGTATCACATAATTCCATATCATGTAGAGGACAAGATTATTCACTTGAGACATTTTTCCCCAAATGAGAAAATTGCGGACATCTTCACCAAAGTGCTTGGAAGAGAAAAACTTGAGAAGTTCACAATGATGCTTAGACTCACATGTGCCCCTTCATATTAAGGGGGTAATATTGGACACATAATCCTTGGTATTTCATTTTGTAACAATAATGTACATATGAAGAGTTGTAGGTGATGGGAAGTTCCTTCGGTTATGGAAGACCATCATTCATTTTCTTTGCATTTATTCACAATTCATCTTAATGCAATACACATCAACGTGGAGTTATGATTTCTATCCAATTCTTGGCCTGACAAAATTAAAAATATTTTTTGGTGAAATGAAGAAATAGAGAATAAGATAAAATTAAGTTATTATAAAGAGGTTGTTAACCCCAATATAGAGTATCAAACCTCTATTTATCTTATAGCCATATTACTAAATAAAACCAACAATTCTAGATAAGAATAAACTATCACATGATTCATAGTGAAACAAAGCATTAGAAAATATTAAAAACATTGTGGGATAAAAAAATTGACATCTTCATGATACTAAGAGTGTGGGGGATGAAAATAAGTTTCTCTTAGAATGTCCTACCTATGCCCAAATTAAATCTCAATTTCAAAATATTTATAACACTACCAATCTTAATAACTTGTTAAATCATTGAAACTATTGATATTTAGGGAACATTCTCTCCAATCATAGAAATTAAATATTAAATAAGACTAGTTAATTCTTTATTCAATTATTTTCTTAAGGTTGGATAAACCAAAGTTAGTATCCATGGATCATCATCAACAACATTAGCATAATAATTTTCATTAGATAACATTTCAAAAGCAACAAGAAGTGAGATATATCCCCTTTGCACAAAGATGCATGTTGACATAATTTGTTAAGAACCAAACATCAATATAGCATATAAAAACCTCAGGAAAAGTACTCAACGCCTTGAAAAAGAGATAATATCAGATAATAAGCCTCTTCGAGGGGGAAAACTCCTTTTAACCCACTTAAATGTTCAAGTACAATATGATTCAAAATGAAAATGTCTCCTTGGTATATATAGGAGACTAGGAGGTATAATTACAACTAATGGCCTAAAGCCGACATAAATAAAATAACATTACTAATATAATAT
>SNQJ01S0000309.1:138021-148705 GCA_010110895.2 Picea sitchensis
AAAATGAAAATGTCTCCTTGGTATATGTAGGAGACTAGGAGGTATAATTACAACTAATGGCCTAAAACCGACATAAATAAAATAACATTACTAATATAATATGCCCCAATTAAGGGGTAATGAGCCAATATTAGGGCTTAACAAATTTGTTGGCATATTTTTAACAACATTAAATTATATATGGGAACCGTTTGTCCTTTTTTTATCAAAATAATAAAATTAGATGTTATTATTAACAATATAATTCTTGTAGTATTGTATAATTATACTTCAAATTATGTAATCAACTTTATTGTTTGAGACAATGAAATAAACCCTCTTGCCAATTGAGGAAATACATTGTTATTGATTAAAGAGTATAATTATGCTCATAAAAAATTTAATAAATTTTTTAATAAATTTATTGCACTAGTAGCAATGGTATATGTAAGGTTTATGTTGAACTGAAGGTTGATGATTATGTTTAACATCTACTAAGACCGAATTGGTTTATCGGACCTTAAGAGGGTAAGGTATTACATGCAATTCTTTAGAATTTTGTTTCTATTCTCGAAAAGTATTAAGAGAAGATTTCCAATATCACCATAGTTTTGTTGAGTTAAAAGGTTAGGAAGGTTTGTAGTGTGAAACATTGTAACACACCCAAACCCTAAGCACCCTTTCTAGGGATGGGGCATCAAATTTTCTCTTACTTTAGTCGTATTGAATCGTCTCTCCAAGATCTCCATCCTCTTCTACTAAACCATAGCTCTCTAATGACTAATTCTAGACCCAAAACCAAGCTCTGGATCACAAGTTATGGCCTCCCGAATTTCTTCAGGAATTATCATACATGGGCCACATGGAACCCACGTGACTCCACCTTATTCATACCATCCTCAAGTTCCTACATCCACAGGAAAGGTTCATCCACTATCTAATCCAATGGTGGGAGACAGTCTTCATTTAACACATGAGATAGAGAGTAGTTCAACATTTGATGCTTCAATGTTGAATGCCCCTTATCCTTTATGCACGCCTATCATTTGGAGTCCCAAATTTCCAAACTCATGAAGGAGTTCGAAATCTCTCCACATGGCTCCGAACTTTGTGCCTTTCAATTTACCCTTGACGCTTCATTCCAAACCTACGGAGTCCCGAATTCCTAGACTTTCGAAGGGTCCACCCTCGCACATGGTGATGTACTAGACACGGAGGAAGGTATAGTTGGGTCTCGAATACTCCTCCTATCGAATGGACCAAACAGGTAAGTGCCAAAGTGACATGCGGTAAGGTATAGATGACACATGGCCCATACAGTGGGTGACACATGTCACGTTTTAATGGGAACATAGGGCCAATGAAACGTACAAATCCAAGTGACATGTGGCACATCAAACGTGGTTCCACATCACCCTATGTGATGTCACTATGTCACGTCACTATATACTGATGGCCTTCTAAGCCCTTCGATCTCACGGTCAAGGTGTGTACACGTAACCCATTGATTTATGGCCTCTTTTGCTTTGTAATTTTGGCGTTCAGGGGGGGGATCCATGGGATGGCTTCCTCCTTACTCTCAAAGTGGTCAATGTTGGGCTCACCATGCTCTAAATAGTCAAGGGATAACCTGAAGGGTTCCTAGATATATGGTCTTTGTCACTTCAAAACTCTGACGTTTAGAGGTTTTGATGATCAGTCAGTTAAGAGGGGTTCTTAACGAACTCCCCTGATCCAAAACTCTCATTACTTTGTAACTCTGGAATTCAGGGAGTTTGGTGCTATAACATCTATGTTCTCCTGAAGAAAGAATTCACCAAAATTACCTCAGCATAGATCCGACGACCAAGGGGACTCCTGAATACTCTTGGATCTGTGGCTTGTGTTACCTCATGATAACTAAATGAATAAAGTTTTAATGGTGGGGAAATTCTATCTACCATGGTTAGGGATACCGCTAGGTGTCTATTAACCTCATGAGTAATTGTAAAAATCATTTACCTTTGGCCGGTTAACAAATGGTAAGGTTGAAACACTCCAGAGATCCAAACTCCAGGAGTTCTGAATCGATAAATTCTTAGCTCCTTTTGGGCATAGAACAATATTCCTAAACCTTGTTCGCATGAATCCTTCGAAAAATATGGTGATATATGTGATAATTTTTTGTCGTAAATGCGTTAAGGACATGGGCATGAGACCTTGGTCACATGGGTGAAGGGTCTAAAGGAGGCACCCTCCTTCCACATAGTTTGAACTTAGTGTTCCCATGAAGGTAAACTCTAAGATTCGACAAAACGTAAGCATCCCAATAAATCCTTCCCTGACATTCTTGTAGAATTACATCCCATAGCTCTCTAGATGTTATGCTGAGGGAAATATAAGACTATTCAAAAGCATAAGTTCACAGAGAGATGATAAATATTTCTAACTTAATAATTCAACACATAACTCAATCATAGACATATAAATATATTCAATCATCAGTTCCATTTCAATACAAAGAGTATGAAAATATTTATCAGAAAACTAGAATTCGTGAAGCGACTGTTGAAAGGGGTGCATGTTTCCACCCAACCATAGGCACAACCACTCCCGAATGGATTTATTTTTGGCCACCTCCAAGCTAGAACAAGATGATCTGAGAGAGACTCTTTCTTCTTATTTAGTGACAGTCAGAGATGGAGGTTACTCTCCTCCTCCCATGGGATCTTCACAATCAGTTTTATCTATACCAATCTACGAGGTATGCACAAGTACTTCCACAATCACTCGTCAACCTTGTTTATCATCTTGTAACGAAAACCATGTAATCCACTTCTTACACCCAGAATGATCTTATTTCCCATTTCTTTCTTGAACTAGATAATTGCAAGCACTCTTTTCTTCTCGATATTAGTCCCTCGACTCTGCTTCCTCACACAGATCTATCTCTACCCACAAATTACCTCTTTTCTTACCTTCCTCAACAAGGTTGTGTGGGTTTGAATCCCCAACTCGTGATCAATTCTGGAAGTCTTGCAGATGGGTACTTTCCCCTATATCGTCATTAACTCTTGAGGAGGACTCTTCCAGCTACCAGTCTGATTGGTAATTCATTTATGGGTCAGAGGAGTTTTCTGAGTCTAAGTCATTAAATCCAATAAGGTACTGTTTTGGTGGGGGGTAATCTCAACCATTTTTGGTTCCCCTCAACATATCTCTCGTAGAATCATGCTTTATCTTGGAAAACCCCCCTTTCATCATTTATACAACACTTTTCCATTTTCTATTAATAACAAAAAATACATATATTGACATTTTATACAAAAAGGTTCATCAAATCCAACATTTACACATATCTAGTCTGCCATAGTCTCTTGGACATTTATAGTTATATTTACAAACTAGGAGAAACTGGGATATCACAATCCCCTCCTCCTTAAAAGAACATTGTCCTCGATGTTCTATCTGTCAATGCATTATGTATGTACAGAAGTAAACAAAAATGGGTGTGCTTATTTCATGGCATCCTCCATTTCCCATGTAGCCTCATCTGGGCCAAAGTGTTTCCATTGCACCTTGACCTATGCAATGGTTATATTCCTTAGTGGGGTCTCCTTCCTATATATTATGCATTTATTTTTTGGTAGGAATTTTCCCTCTGGTTCCACCTGAATCACAGACCAATCAATTATATGATTAGAATCATGTACATATTTCTTCAATAATGAAACATGGAAAACATGGTGTGCCTTCACTATGGGAGGAAGTGCTAATATATAGGATAATAGTCCCACTCTATCCAAAATTTCAAAGGGTCCACAATACTGAGGTTCCAACTTGGCACAAGCTCCCATTCTCAAGGAGATCTTCCTAGGTATAACTCGGAGATACACAAGATCCCCCATTTTGAACTCTCTAGGAGTCCCCTTTTTGTCTGCATATATTTTCTATCTATCCTGAGATATTTTTAGATTCTTCTTTATCTAAATTACTTTTTGTTCCATTTCTCTTAGCATTTATGGCCCAATTGTAATTCTATCCACAAGGTTTTCCTAACTGATGGGAATCTTGCATTGTCTACCATAGAGGGCTTCAAAAGGGCTCATCTTCAATGACTCTTGATAGTCATTGTTGTAGGAAAACTCTACCAGTGGTAGGTAGTCTTCCCACTTCTTAGGTTGATGCATTACATGCATCCTTAACATGTCCTCCAACACTTCATTTACTTTCTCTATTTCTCCATCAGTTTGAGGGTGATAGGTTGTGCTAAATAGAAATTTAGTTTCAAAACCAACAAATAAAGATTTCCAAAAGATTGAAGTAAATTTTGTATCTCTGTAAGATATGATATCTTTAGGTATTCCATGAAACCTAAATATTTATTTCATGAAAATACTAGCAATATCTATTTCCTTGCAATTTGACTTGATGGGAATGAGGTGAGCAACCTTGCTCAATATTTCCACCACTACCATGATGACATCGTTCTGTTTGGATGATTTTGGTAATCCTATGATGAAATCCATGGACATGGTTTCCCATTTCCATTATGGAATTGGTAGGGGATGCAATAACCCTACTATATGCGGGTGTTCTTCCTTAACCTCCTAACATTCTAGACATTTAGTTAAGTAATCATCTATGTCATTTTTTAGTCTGGCGAATAGAATAGTTTCCTAGTGGCTGTGATCATCTTCTGATAACCATGATGACCAATATATGGTATTTTATGTAGTTCATCCAGCATGAACCTCTTCAATACATCACAATTCAAAATATACAACCTACCTTTGTAAGTTAGCAGACCATCATTCAAGATTTTATAACCTTCTTACTTCATCCATGTGGGCTCTCGTTCTAAGTACGATTTTATAGTCTCAAAAAATGCATATGTTTATTGTGCACTCTTGAATCTCTCCCTTACAACCATTTCAATGGTGCTTATAAATTTGAAGTGAATCACTTTCACACTTCTGATAAGGGAATCAACCACCCTATTTTATTTTCCTTTGATATGTTTGATTTAAAAATCAAACTCACTAAGGAGAGCCATCCATCTAGCTTGTCTAGCATTAAGTTTTGGTTGATAAAACATGCACCTCAACCCACAATGGTCTGTCATAAGAACAAATCTTCTACCCGGGAGGTAATTCCTCCACATTTTTAAAGCATGCACTATGAAATCCAATTATAGATCACGGGTCACATAATTGATTTCATGCTCATTCAATTTTCTGGATTCATAGAAAACTACATGTCCTTCTTGCATAAGGACTCCTCTGAGTCCTTCCTTGCATGCATTCATACACACAAGGAAGTCCTTGTTTGGGTTTGCAATATTCAACACACGTGCATTGGTTAGAATCAATTTCCATTCTTGGAATCTCTCTTTGCATTATGATGTCCAAATGAATTTAACCCCATTTTTTTAAAGGGAAGTGATTGGGAAACCAATCTTGGAGAATCCTTTTATGAACCTCTTATAGTATCCTTCTAGGCCCATAAAGGATTTGATATCAGATACATCCTTTGGGGTAGGCCAATCTATGATGGATTTGATCTTGTAAAGATCAACTACCACCCCTTCTTTAGAAATAACATGGCCTAAGTAATGGACCTGTTTCTGGAAAAATTCACACTTACTAAACTTAGCATGGAGATGATGTTCTCTTAGTACTTGAAGTACTAGCTTAATATGTTGTTCATTCTCTTCCTTATTCTTACAATAGATTAGGATATCATCTATGAAAACCAATATAAATCTTTCAAAGAACTTACTGATTACATTGTTCATTAAGCACATAAAAGTGGTTGGTGCATTGGTTAACCCAAATGGCACCAACACAAATTCATAGTGACCATAACTTGTCATAAAGGTTGTTTTGTGGATGCCTCCATCCTTAATTAAGACCTGATGGTATCCATACCTCAATTCAATATTGGAGAAAATTGTAGCATCCCTTAATTGGTCAAACAAGTCATCGATCATTGGCAAGGGATACTTATTCTTTATGGTCATGTTATTGCGTTGCCAATAGTCTATGAAAAACCTAAGTGTTCCATCCTTATTTTTCACAAACAAGGTTGGTGATCCCCATGGAGACACACTAGGTCGAATGTAGAATTTTTCCATCATTTCCTTTAGTTGTATCTTCAGCTCAAACAACTCTGGTGTACTCATTCTATAGGGTGTTCTAGACACTGGCACTACTCCTGGTGCAAGTTCTATTGAAAAGACAATATCTCTTCTTGGAGGTAGACCCGATACCTCTTCTGGGAATACATATTTATACTCTCTTAGTATGGGATGGTCCTCTAGGCTTGGTTTGTTGTTCTCAACAGAGACCAACACTTGTATTGCATATAAAGGGCATCCTTTTCTACAACACTTCTTCACTTGAAGGGATGATATTTTTGTCATTGAGACAGGATTTTGAACCCCGTGTAGGGTTACCTTTCTGCATTCTTAATTTTCACACTCCAAAGTCTTATTGTAATAGTCCAATTTGGTTTTATTAGAATTCAACCAGTCCATGCCAATCATTAGGTCATAATATCATAAAGGAAGTATGTTTAGGGTCGCTTGGGTGGGAAATCCACTCATAAATAATTGGCATGATGGTATGACCTATGTTACTCTTCTTTTGGTTCCAATGGCTAGTTGTACCAGCCATGATTTAACATGTTTAATTTGTTTCAATTTACATTTCTCAACCATTTGAGGGGAAACATAACTCAAATTAGAACTAGGGTCAATTAATGTAAACTAGATGGCTGGAAATCATACCTTCCATATCCACCACTAAATCTTGGTGGTCATCTTGTCTATTATCCAAGGTTGAATAAATTTGTGGCATGCTTTTGGTCATATTGTTGACTGTGGTAGCCTCTTGTGTTGGATTACTGAGAGGGGGGGTGAATAAGTAATAGAGAAATCTAATCCTTTTTAACCATATAATGAAAGTCTTATATCAATATAACATTATCATCCAATATTTGCAGAGTAAATAAACAATGAACAAATGAAAAATCATGCACATACACAATACACCAGTGTTTTTACGTGGAAACCCAAAGCGAGAGAAAAACACATAATGCTTTTTCTTATATGTCTTGAAGAATTACATTCATTGGAAGCACCAACTTCATTTGTTTTCCAGCTACAACTGGAAGGAGGCTCCAACCCCCTAGTTTCTCAGGATACAACCTAAGTGAAGCTCCAACTCCCCAATTCTCTGGCTACAACCAGAAGGAGGATACAACCCCCTATGTTCTCTGAATACAATAGGAAGGTGGCTACAACCACCCATCCTTGCCACATCCAACCGCCCTAATGTATAAGTAGTGTTAGGTGATTTATATGTACTAAAAAAGACACTAAAATACCCTCAATTAAATTGTCAACCCGGGGTAAGTAAACTTAGAGTTGTAGCAAAATATATGCCAAAGGTAATAAGTTTGGTAGGAGTATAGTCTAACTACGAAAAACATCTATCTAGGGATAATCTACTCAAGAAAACCTATCTAAGGAACAAACCCTACTAAGAAAAATGAAACTAGGTAACCTAAGTACTTTTGGGCCAAGGATCAATGGATGGTTCCTTAGAAAGAAAGTAAAACCCTATGTAAATCAAACTAGTTCAACAATAAGAAAAAGAAAACCACTAAGCATAATAAGAAAATGACAAAAGAAAACTTATTTAACTTGCCAACCTACATTCAATGAGAAAATACCTTATCAAAGCAAATAAATAAGCAAGTAAGGAAAAGCACCTATCTAACCTATTAAAGAAAATAGACAAGTAAGCAAAGACACCTAACTAACCTACTAAAGAAAAAGACAAGTAAGCAAAGGCAACTAACTAACCTACGAAAGCAAAAGACAAGTAAGCAAAGACAACTAACTACTGCAAGCGAAACTTCTCATTGAACAACTGCCTAGCCTAAGAGGCAAGTGAACTAAATGCCTAATGCAAAACTATTTCTAATGCGTGAAAGGAAATATAAATTCTCAATGCAATGCATGAAAGGAAATCTATTCTATTGAAAGCAATAAAGCAAACTATCTCTTCTATGAAAACAAGAAACTGTTTTCTAATCTATGAAATTCAAATGCATTCTATACTAATATAAGAAAATTTATGCTATACTAAATTCAACCATTAACTACAACTTGAAATTGCAATCTAACTCTAAGAAAGAAATTGCATAACATAAACTAAACTAGCTCTATCTTAATAATTCAAATTGCAAAAAGGAAAAATACTCATAAACAAAATTTAAAGACTATTTCAACATATGACAAGAAAGAAAATAAGCAACTAAATGACAAATTAAACAAATAAAACTAAATGGCAACTAGATCAGAAAACTAGAATTGAAAACTAAAGACTAATGACTATCCATCCACTGAAACCTCGTTAAAGAAAACATAAACTCAAATTTATGTTCTATTCTATCTCAAATTCTGTTTTAAACTAGATTCTACAATCATAAATCAAAGCATAATCTAACACATAAATGCATGTGGGGTTAGTGTATGAGTTTGCAAACTCATTTCTAATTATAAAATCAATGCATATTAACAAAAAGCCTCCATACTAACCTGCATAAGAGAATTAAAACGGTTAAATTACAACAACAAATTAAAGAAATTAAGGAACAATTGTTGTACAGGAAATAAAGAGACATCTAAGCTATGAAATTCATAAATAACACAAAGAACAGTTACCAGACTACTGGTGGCCCCCCCAGCAAGTCATGGTCACCTCTCAAACACACACCACGATCAACAAAATGATTTCACCATTAAAACTTGAAAAACATAGTCTTATACAATTCTGGCAATTGAAAAATGCGAAAACAAAAGAAAACATTTTTATCTCTATCCTTTGCTTTGTCTACTGCTCCTTAGCTATTGTACGACCACCACATTGGTATTTATAATATTTGTAGACCAAGTCGTCGACCATAGGAGGTTCGAACCGCTTCTAAAATTGGTAAATTTCATTAATGGTGTCCTAACTGCCGAAACTGAGTGAGCCAATAATCGCCTTCTTTGGACAACTGAAATCAAGTTGTCTTGAGCTTAGTAGCTGGAGGGGGCGATCATGAAGAAAACCCATGTGCTCGATTTGTCCATCATTGGCCACCAATTCCATAACTGCCAACTTGCCTTGCGTTTTTGTGCAATACTGGGTGCCGAAACGAGTGTCAGATCGAGTGTCGGATCAAGTGTCGGAACTAGAAACATGGTGCGTTTTTCCCTGTAACAATAGAAAAACACAAATTAACTCTTGGAAATCATAGAACATGATGAATTACACTTTATTTAATCATTAAACATGAATTACACGTACCTTATGCCGATCATACCATTTTATCATCAAATTCTCCAAAAAGATCCTTCAAAAAGATGAAAAAGAAATATATACATATGGAAAAAGTGTATAATAACCGTCATGAAAATGATCATATCTCGGCCCCAACATTACCCCCACACCTAAGATTTTGCAAGTCCCACTGCAAACAAAAAATAAATTGCCCTTTATGACTAAACTTGCGAAGGAGGGGGTGGATTAGCTTTAGAAGCTTCTGCCTCTTGCCTAGGGGATTTTCGGCTTAGGATTTTTTTGATGTGTCAATTGAATCCAAAGACTATTATTGGTGACAATTAATATCATCAACCTAATGCTATAGATAATTCATCTTGGCTTGTAGGACAATTTTATCATGGTGTAAATGACAACTCAATGTTTCATGCTCTCTAAGTTTGAACTAGAGGGTTTGGAGTTTTTGGAGGCTACTGATGACTTGTGAGGAAACCTTGAAATGTATATTATACCCTTTATCCTTTAAACCATGCAAAACAACAATTTTACCTCTGCAAAATTAGTTCCAAAAGTGACTTCCCACACTAGTATATTTGGGTCAAATTCCGACGGTGCGTTCGATGCAATTGCCACTTTATATTGTCGGGAGAACGACAAACAATGGACCCCCTCAAACTTCATTTCATATGACGTCTCTTTTCCGACGACATAGATTTCTTCGTTATTGCGACGTCTTGGAGGTGGCAAGACCGACGTCTTGAATGTGGCAAGACCGACATCTTGAACGTGGCAAGAGAAATGTCTTGAACATGGCAAGAGAGACTTCTTAAACGTGGCAAGAGAGATGTCTGGAACGTGGCAAGAGAGACGTCTGGAACGTGGCAAGACCGACGTCTGGAACATGGCAAGAGAGACGTCTTAAACGTGGCAAGAGAGACATCTGGAACGTGGCAAGAGAGGCGTCTGGAACGTGGCAAGAGAGACGTCTGGAACATGGCAAGAGAGATGCCTTAGACGTGGCAAGAGAGACGTCTGAAACGTGGCAAGAGAGATGTCTTGAACGTGGCAAGACTGACGTCTTGAAGGTGGAAAGAGAGACATCTAGAACATGGGAAGAACGACGTTAAGAGGTATCATCTCCAACGTGGTTGCTATGGGAGAGACACTCCAAGATGTTGCAATAGCGACTATGTTGTAGGTATTTAAAAAAATAAATACAATATCAATACTAAGAGGGATAGGTACATCAACCTTTGCTAAGATACTAGCCATATCAATATTTAAATCTATATCATCGGTCTTAGGCAAGGTTGGTTGAGGAGGAGGACTAACTTCCAATGGTAAAGGGGGTCTTGTCTAATGAGGTTTAGGATCACTAGGATATGTCTTGG
>SNQJ01S0000309.1:195838-219269 GCA_010110895.2 Picea sitchensis
GTAACTTACTAATCCCTTAACCCATGACCCTCCTATTACATTCACTCTAGTAACCAACTAACCCTTCACCCTTATTGATGATATTGATCTCCATTGACCATTGTTGACCATGATTGAGCATAATTCATCATGATTGAGTATAGTTGACCATATTTAACATGGTTGACTCATATTGACCATCTTAATAACCTACACTTTCTCTAAACCTGCAACTAGCACACTAGTTTCCATTAAGGCTTAAGGAAGCTTTTCTCATGATACCATTTTACTACTCACTTGGCATCCAACCTCTCAAGTACTCAATGCTCCGACACTGAAATTTTCATGATGGTCCCAAATAGATTCTAACCCTTTACACACTATAGTCATTTACCCCTATAACTCATGACATTAAAATCACACCCTAAAACATTCTAACCACTAACTACTATGACCCCAAAGAGACGTCATTATTATAGAAAACTTGTCGCAACATCCGTCAAATGCAACATATTTATAGATTTTGTAACATCGCAATTCTGATGTAAAAGAAACCTAAGTGACCATTAGTATTTTGACTTGGTCAACATACTAAGGTGATCGTTGGAGGGGAAAACCTAGTTTCCAAAACGTCGCAATTGCGACAATAATCTTCAAAAATGTGGCAAGAATGACGTTTATGTCACAAACGTGGCAAGAGAGACGTTCCGGTGGAAAACATGGCAAGAGCGACGTTAATGTGGCAAGAGAGACGTCAACGTGGCAACACCGACGTTATCGGGCAATATGAACTTTTTTTTTTTAAATTTCCTCTATTTTACGACAATATGGACAATTTTGTCCATAACGCCGCAAATAAAACGTCGGAATTTTTACAATATGTATTAGTGCCATAAGAACAACAATTCTGGCCTGGAGAATTTATGAAAAATAGGTATCAAAGTGACACCTGTAACTACAAGAAAGTAAAACCTATGTAAAAATGGAGAGAGGTTTTCATTTTTGAATATGTCCTTGACACAAACCTCTCTTGGTTTTCAAAAATTCACTTTCAGTTGTTAGAAAATCACGAAAAGAAAACATGTATAAAATAGGAGAAACATAGTATTTTATTTCCTGAAAAACTAGGCCTCTTAGAGAATTGAATATATACAAAACCATAATGTATATTTAGAAACTGAGAGAGGTTATTGTTTTTAAATATGTCCTTGGTAAAAAAATCTCTTGGTTTCCAAAAATTTACTTCCAGTTATTAGGAAAACATGAAACAAAAATATGACTAAAACAGGAAAAACAAAGTGTTTTATTTTCTGAAAGTATAGGTATCTAAGATGATAGAATATATCACAAACCATAAAGTATATTCAAAAATTGAGAGAGGTTATTGTGTTTTGGTATGTTATGAACAAAAAACGCCTACAGGTTTCAAAATTACTTTCTCATTGGCTCAGAATCCTAGCTTGAAGTTGGTTACTCAAAACATGCAGAAGCGTAACCTGCTCTTAGCAAAAGCGCAACATGGTCTTTGAGAAGGATTTTGGAGGCCTTCCCGGAGTATTTTTGGGTTGAGAGTGGCATGTTTGGAAATTTTATAATGTATGATACACAATGGAACCATCAAGAACTGAAAATTCCTTCTCCAATCCTCTGAAAAACTGACTTGAAGTCAAACTGTCCAAATGTGCAGAAAACCCTCCTATAGCGACTGTATTTGGGGAATTTCTCTCAAATGATAAAACCTGTGCATAAACTGAAGGAGGTTTTTTTTTATTGGTATATGATTGAAAAAAAACTCTTTCAATTTTGTCAAATTCATCTTCCTTAATTCATAAACCAATTTCAAAGTAGAACTTTGACGAAGACAATTATCTGAAAATTTATGACAAGGAATGATGATATGACCACGATGAATATTTATGACCTTGGATGAGTGGAGGGAGTAGTATTGAGACCTAGACACACCAATGATAATTTTACAACCAAGATATGTCAAATTGTGTTTGATAATTTTATTTTGAAGACATAACAATTTGACCTAATAATCCTATCAATCACATGAAAGAGTAAATTTGATCATTGGTAACTGATAGAACTGACAAATACTAACAAAAGGCTTGGTTTGTACTAGTAGGCATGGTGAATAGGAGAATTTTTATTGTCTGTCATTAATATGTAATAATTCAAACAACTGATCCTCTTTTCATAATCTTGGAATACATATGACAGTAAGTATTTAGCAGTTGTAATCGTTCTATATTTGTCACAAAGAGTAGTTAAGTATAAACCGTTTTCTATAGAATAAACATAAAAATGCACATGAGCTTATAAAATGCACAATGATGTAAGTAGTATATAATTTAGCATACCAATACAAACAACTGCTGATATAATATCCAAAAACTTTGTAAAAAGACAGTATGACAGAATTTTGATAGAAATCCTACTTCCTCTTCTCATTGGTTTTCTATAAAAATGGGCAATGCTTAGCATTTTTAGATCAGGGAATCTCCCCCTAGACCAAAGATATGGAACGTCCTCCTGCCATGAATTAGCAATAGGCTTCTGGGTCTTTTTTCCCGATGAGGCTGCAGGGGTATCAACAAGATTCTCCGATAAAGGAATAGCTTGAGCATGAGGGTTTGGGTGGAGTAACAGTCCCTAGATCAAGAGTATTCTTGCTAGTCTTGATTGTAAGATGAGGGTTTGGAAATTGGTAAATGAACTCATCCCAYGTTTTCTCTTATTTTTCCAACTCGGCTAAGACAAGTAGTTTGATAAGGCCGTGGTGAAATAGGTTGTTATGGGGATTGGTTACATGTTTCCTCACTTGGGAAGACATCTTCTCTAGATGCTTCAAGAAGTAAAAGGGAAAGTTACAATGGCTTATTGAACTGAAAGTGAGCTAATAATCGAAATTGATAGGCTTTAAAGCTGGAATATCTACCTTCACATGTAATCAAGATGGTGATGACTATGAGAGGGTTAATTATCTCCTCTTTTATCCACTCCTTGGAGTATCCCTTAGCTCCAGAGATGTTATGAAATTTAGTTTTGAAAACCCTATTATAGTTTGCTCTTGGAAACTGGTGGTGTTTGAATCAACGGTCTCCAACTCTTGGGAGCTTTGTGGCTGAGGCAATTGATTCCTCAAAGACCATGAACATAGTGAATAGGAGTTGAGGTAGGCTAAGAGTCTTCCATTGTTTTTTATTTTTCCACCATGCTCACTCAATCCATTTGCATAGAACATCTAATGTAAAAACTTACAATGGACAGGTTATAACAAGCATAAAACACGTATTGTCAAACCTACAATATGCATCATGTAATGGAAGATAAACAAATAAATAGTGGTTTGTTAAGTGTGTGTTCAGTAGTTTATAGCACACATGAGTTAAGCATTTCAAAAATAACATGATTATCAATGTAATAACCTCTATCATGGTAATAATACAAAAATTCTTTCAAAGACTTATTTCTCTAGGAAATAATCATTTGTCATCTCACGAACCCCTCCCCCACACCTAAGTATTGTGACACCTCATAATAAAAAGTATAGGAAACCAGTCAGTATCCCCAAATAGATGAAGATTTATAGTATGTCAAGTGTAGAAATAAATTTCACAAATTGCTCTGACGAGACAGTTAGGAGATGACCCCACCTATAGGATAAGAGATCCTATATATAGATAAGAAGAGGTAGGCAAGAGAGTTTCAAGATAGTGTTTGAGCTATTTACCAATGGAAATTTTATGGAGTTCATTAACCTTAGCTTAACCACACATACTTCATGTCATGTTTGTCTGCAAGTAATGTCATACATCAGGACAAGTTAAAATTTATTATTTATTTTTTTGTTAGATTACCATCCTCGCTAGGTAGAATGCCTCGCTACTAGCAAGATTGTTCAGTACTCCGGTGGGTTTACCTAGTCATACCACAAGCCGATACCCACTTTTAGCAGACATGTTCAGTATCCCGACAGGTTAGCCTCTTAAACCCTCAGAGACTGGCCCTCCATCTTTTTAAAATTTTAGTATAAGATTTCTTTAAGCAAGAAGATGGGGGGATAGCTCTGAAAACAACTTTTTCCTTCTCTTTTTTTTTTTTTAATTGGGATTGTATTTATGTTAGAGGATGAATTTCCGTTATATTATTAGTTATTGTCCCAATGTAATGGGTACTTAAGCAGATGTGTCCTATCTAAATATATGATATAATCAAGTTATTTAGTGCTTAGTGGATGGTACCATTGAGAAAGAACAAAAAGGAATCTCTAGGCTCAACTCACTTTCTTATTTTGTAATTATTGTGATGTTTCCATGACTAACTGCTAATTAGACCTCCTTGTTACTCTTTCATAAAGACACTTGACTCACTTACTTAGGTTTCTTGGAAAAACTGTACGAGAGACCTCTAGGCTTGATGGTTACGGTGTCACTTCCTTATATATTGGTGAAGGTTTTCAAGAGAAATTTCTTCTTAATATGCCTTAAGAACAAGAAGATGAAAATCTTTGCAAAAACATGGCTAACTACAACAAGTCATTATTCATTTTATGCTTAGAAGACAACAAGGTCTAAGTGTAAAAATGTTTTTGAAGAAAATCCTTCTTTTCTATTTCCTTGGAATTGTCTACCCTTGGTGATATAAATACCACTACCATGATGGAATCGTTCTGTTCAAATGATTTTGGTAATCCTGTGATGAAATCCATGGACATTGTTTCCCATTTCCATTATGGAATTGGTAGGGGATGCAAGAACCCTACTATATGCGGGTGTTCTTCCTTAACCTCCTAACATTCTAGACATTTAGCTAAGTAATCAACTATGTCATTTTTCAGTCTGGCCAATAGAACAATTTCCTAGTGGTTGTGATCATCTTCTAATAACCACGATGACCAATATATGGTATTTTGTGTAGTTCATCCAGCATGAACCTCTTCAAGCCATCACAATTCAAAATATACAACCTACCTTTGTAAGTTAGCAGACCATCATTCAACATTTTATAACCTTCTTACTTCATCCATGTGGGCTCTTGTCCTAAGTGCGATTTTATAGTCTTGAAAAATGCATATGTTTATTGTGCACTCTTGAATCTCTCCCTTACATCCATTTCACTGGTGCTTATAACTATCAAGTGAATCACTTTCACACTTCTGCTAAGGGCATCAACCACCCTATTTTATTTTCCTTTGATATGTTTGATTTAAAAATCAAACTCATTAAGGAGAGCCATCCATCTAGCTTGTCTAGCATTAAGTTTTGGTTGATAAAACATGTACTTCAACCCACAATGGTCTATCATAAGAACAAATATTATACCCGGGAGGTAATTCCTCCACATTTTTAAAGCATGCACTATGGAATCCAATTATAGATCACGGGTCACATAATTGATTTCATGCTCATTCAATTTTCTGGATTCATAGAAAATTACATGTCCTTCTTGCATAAGGACTCCTATGAGTCCTTCCTTGTAGTCATTTGTACACACAAGGAAGTCCTTGTTTGGGTTTGCAATATTCAGCACACGTGCATTGGTTAGAATAAATTTCCATTCTTGGAATCTCTCTTTGCATTATGATGTCCAAATGAATTTAACCCCCTTTTTTTGAAGGGAAGTGATTGGGAAACCAATCTTGGAGAATCCTTTTATGAACCTCTTATAGTATCCTTCTAGGCCCATAAAGGATCTGATATCAGATACATCCTTTGGGGTAGGCCAATCTATGATGGATTTGATCTTGTAAAGATCAACTACCACCCCTTCTTTAGAAATAACATGGCCTAAGTAATGGACCTGTTTCTGGAAAAATTCACACTTACTAAACTTAGCATGGAGATGATGTTCTCTTAGTACTTGAAGTACTAGCTTAATATGTTGTTCATTCTCTTCCCTATTCTTACAATAGATTAGGATATCATCTATGAAAACCAATACAAATCTTTCAAAGAACTTACTGAGTACATTGTTCATTAAGCACACAAAAGTGGTTGGTGCATTGGTTAACCCAAATGGCCCCACCACAAATTCATAGTGACCATATCTTGTCCTAAAGGTTGTTTTGTGGATGTCTCCATCCTTAATTAAGACTTGATGCTATCCATACCTCAATTCAATATTGGAGAAAATTGTAGCATCCCTTAAGGTCAAACAAGTCATCAATCATTGGCAAGGGATACTTATTCTTTATGGTCATGTTATTGCATTGCCTATAGTCTATGCAAAACCTAAGTGTTCCATCCTTATTTTTCACAAACAAGGTTGGTGCTCCCCATGGAGACACACTAGGTCGAATGTAGCATTTTTCCGTCATTTCCTTTAGTTGTATATTCATCTCAAACAACTCTGGTGTACTCATTCTATAGGGTGTTCTAGACATTGCCACCGCTCCTGGTGCAAGTTCTATTGAAAAGTCAATATCTCATCTTAGAGGTAGACCCGATACCTCTTCTGGGAATACATATTTATACTCTCTTAGTATGGGATGGTCCTCTAGGCTTGGTTTGTTGTTCTCAACAGATTCCAACACTTGTATTGCATATAAAGGGCATCCTTTTCTACAACACTTCCTCACCTGAAGGGGTGATATTTTTGTCATTGAGACAGGATTTTGAACCCCTTGTAGGGTTACCTTTATCCATTCTTCATTTTCAAACTCCAAAGTCTTATTATAATAGTCCAACTTGGTTTTATTAGAATCCAACTAGTCCATGCCAATCATTAAGTCATAATATCCTAAAGGAAGTATGTTTAGGGTCACTCGGGTGGGAAATCCACTCATAAATAATTGGCATGATGGTATGACCTCTGTTACTCTTCTTTTGGTTCCAGTGGCTAGTTGTACCATCCATGATTTAACATGTTTAACTTGTTTCAATTTACATTTCTCAACCATTTGAGGGAAAACATAACTCAAATTAGAACCAAGGTCAATTAATGGAAACTAGATGGTTGTCAATCATACCTTCCATATCCACCACTAGAGCTTGGTGGTCATCTTGTCTATTATCCAAGGTTGAATAAATTTGTGGCATGCTTTTGGTCATATCGTTGAATGTGGTAGCCTCTTGTGTTGGATTACTGAGAGTGGGGGTGGATAATTAATATATCAATCTAATCCTTTTTAACCATATAATGAAATTCTTATATCAATATAACATTATCATCCAATATTTGCAGAGTAAATAAGTAATGAACAAATGAAAAATCATGCACATACACAGTACACCAGTGTTTTTACATGGAAACCCAAAGCGGGAGAAAACCACAGAATGCCTTTTCTTATATGTCTTGAAGAATTACTTTCATTGGAAGCACCAACTTCCTTTGTTTTCCAGTTGCAACTGGAAGGAGGCTCCAACCCCCTAGTTTCTCAAGATACAACCTGAGCGAAGCTCCAACTCCCCAATTCTCTGGCTACAACCATAAGGAGGATACAACCCCCTATGTTCTCTGACTACAACAAGAAGGTGGCTACAACCACTCGTCATTGCCTTGTGTGACCACCCTGATGTATAAGTAGTTTTTGGTGATTTATATGTACTAAAAAAGACACTAAACTACCCTTAATTAAATTGTCAACCCGGGGTAAGTAAACTTAGAGTTGTAGCAAAATATATGCCAAAGGTAAAAAGGTTGGTAGGAGTATAGTCTAACTATGGAAAGAAGCTATCTAGGGCTAATCTACTCAAGAAAACCTATCTAATGAACAAACCCTACTAAGAAAAATTAAACTAGGTAACCTAAGTAATTTTGGGCCAAGGATCAATGGATGGTTCCTAAGAAAGAAAGTAAAACCCTATGTAAAGCAAACTAGTTCAACAATAAGAAAAAGCAAACCACTAAGCATAATAAGAAAATGACAAAAGAAAACTTCTTTAACTTGCCAACCTACATTCAATGAGAAAATACCCTATCAAAGCAAATAAATAAGCAAGTAAGAAAAAGTTCCTATCTAACCTATTAAAGAAAATAGACAAGTAAGAAAAGACACCTAACTAACCAACTAAAGCAAAAGACAAGTAAGCAAAGGCAACTAACTAACCTACGAAAGAAAAAGACAAGTAAGAAAAGGAAACTAACTACTGCAAGTGAAACTTCTCATTGAAAAAATACCTAGCCTAAGAGGCAAGTGAACTAAATGCCTAATGAAAAAATATTTCTAATGCGTGAAAGGAAATCTAAATGCTCAATGCAATGGATGAAAGGAAATCTATTCTATTGAAAGCAATAAAGGAAACTATCTCTTCTATGAAAACAAGAAATTGTTTTCTAATATATGAAATTCAAATGCATTCTATACTAATATAAGAAAATTTATGCTATACTAAATTCAATCATTAACTACAACTTGAAATTGCAATCTAACTCTAAGAAAGAAATTGCATAACATAAACTAAACTAGCTCTATCTTAATAATTCAAATTGCAAAAAGGAAAAATACTCATAAACAAAATTTAAAGACTATTTCAGCATATGACAAGAAAACAAATAAGCAACTAAATGACGAATCAAACAAATAAAACTAAATGGCAACTAGATCAACAAACTAGAATTGAAAACTAAAGACTAATGACTATCCATCCACCGAAACCTCGTTAAAGAAAACATAAACTCAATTTTTTGTTCTATTTTATCTCAAACTCTGTTTTAAACTAGATTCTACAATCATAAATCAAAGCATAATCTAACATATAAATGCATGTGGGGTTAGTGTATGAGTTTTCGAACTCATTCCTAATTATAAAATCAATGCATATTAACAAAAAGCCTCCATACTAACCTGCAAAAGAGAATTAAACCGATTAAATTACAACAACAAATTAAAGAAATGAAGGAATAGTTCATGTACAGGAAATAAAGAGACATCTAATCTATGAAATGCATAAATAACACAGAGAATAGTTACCATACTGCTTGTGGGCCCCCCATCAAGTCGTGGTCACCTCTCAAACGCACACCACAAACTCAGCAAAATGATTTCACCATTAAAACTTGAAAAACACAGTCTTATACAATTCTGGCAATTGAAAAATGTGAAAACAAAAGAAAACGTTTTTATCTCTATCATCTACTTTGTCTACTGCTCCTTAGCTATTGTATGACCACCACAGTGGTATTTATAAGATTTACAGACCAAGTGGTTAACCACAAGAGATTCGAACCGCTTCTAAAATTGGTAAATTTCATTAATGGTGCTCTAACTGCCGAAACTGAGTGAGCCAATAATCGCCTTCTTTGGACAACTAAAATCGAGTTGTCTTGAGCTTAGTAGATAGAGGGGGCGATCATGAAGAAAACCCATGTGCCCGATTTGTCCATCACTGGCCGCCAATGCCATAACTACCAACTTGCCTTGTGTTTTTGTGCAATACTGGGTGCCGGAACGAGTGTCGGATCGAGTGCCGGATCAAGTGTCAGATCAAGTGCCAAAACTAGAAACATGGTGCGTTTTGCCCTGTAATAGCAGAAAAACACAAATTAACTCTTGGAAATCATATAACATGATGAATTACACTTGATTTAATCATTAAACATGAATTACACATACCTTATTCCGATCATACCATTTTATCATCAAATTCTCCAAAAAGATCCTTCAAAAAGATGAAAAACACACATATATATATATATGGAAAAAGTGTATAATATCCGTCATGAAAATGATCATATCTCGGGCCCAACATTATCCCCACACGAGAGTCAAACTTTCCCATTCTTCCATATTCTCTTTTGATGTAGCATTTTATTCCAAAAACTCTGAAGTGCTTCACATTTGTTGGTCTTCCTTTCCATAGCTCGTAGGGAGTTTTGTTAGTGTTGTTTATGAGAGTTACTTTGTTTTGAAAGTGAACTATTGTATCCACTACCTATGTCCAAAAGATATATGTAAATTTGGAATCCATTATCATTGTTCAAGACATTTCCTATACTGTCCTGTTCTTTCTTTCAACAACTCCATTCTGTTGAGGTGTCCTAGCAACAGAGAATTACCTTTTTATTGCATGCATGCTGTAGTAGTCCATAAATTCCTTTGAAGTGAACTCTCCACCATTATCATATCTCAAGCATTTGATTTTTGAATCCATTTCATTTTCAATCATTTCCTTGTATACCTTGAAGTTTTCAAAAGCTTCTGACTTATTCTTGAGAAAGAAAACTGCAGTCATTCTTGTATAATCATCAAGTAATAACATAAAGTATTTCTCACCTTTTAAACTCTTTTTTGTAGTTGGTCCGACTATATCAGTATGCACAATTTCTAGTGGTATTGTCGTTGAATATTATTTTGATTTAAACCTGGTCTTTTTTTTCTTTCCTTGTTTACAATGCTTACATAAAGTGTTGGTTGGTTTTGTGATCTGAGGCATTTCTCTAACTGCTTCCCTTTTGCTGACTTGGACAAGGTTATCAAAATGTATGTGACCCATTCTTCTATGCCATAGCCAACTTTCATCTTCCCTTCCTAGGAAACACTTTTCATTTCCAATTTCACTTAATACATATATGTTGCTTGAAGTTCTCACAACTGTTGCAATCAATTTTCTTGAACCTTCTTTTCTTATCTCACACTTTTATGAATCGAAAGTAACTTTATGACCTTGTTCACACATTTGACTCACACTTAGAATATTATGTTTCATATATTCTACTAGTATAACATTTTCTGCCTTGGTATTCTTGTTCCCAATTATGATTGTGCCTTTTCCAATGATTTTAGCTGAATCATCGTTTTCGAAGGAGACTGATCCATATATTTACTTTATTAATGTAAGAAACTTGTCTCTATCACCTGTCATGTGTTTTGAACAACCATTGTCAACATACCAACCATGTTTCTTCTGCTTAGATTGTAGAGAGAGTGTTCATTATTCATTTCTATATTCATTATGTTCTCTTATCGATGTCCTTTTCTGAGGTTCCTGTATGTGACTGTTGTCGTTTTGTTATGGTTATCTAGGAGGGAATGTCATTCTGCAATCTTTGGCCATGTGTTCAAAGTTGTTACATTTGTAGAATTCCACTTTAGTGCTCAAAGAATCAAACATGTTGTAACTTCTTCTCTTTGTTTCACTAGTCCTTCTTGGATAACCTTTTTATGTATGAATTTCAAAGTTGTTTATGTTCCTGTTGTTAGATATGCAATTCACATCTTTATGTCCAAAATTATTACATGCATAACATAAACCAAAAAATACAGTTTGATACCTGGGAGTTGAAGATATTATGAAATGAGGTAATATTATGAATCCTTCTTCTTCCTAAGGCCTATTTGTTTCTGTCGGTCGTTGATTCTAAAATCTAAATCTTCTCGGTGGAGGAGTGTGTCTGTAATTTTCTTTGTAGACCTTCCTATCCCCTTTGATTGTTTCTGCATATCTTTTTGGATATGATTCTTGTTCTGTTGTTTTGGAGCTCGATCCATTTTCTTTCTGATTGTATCCAAGCCCAGACTTGTCATGATGAGGCTTTTGACTGTTGATAATTTTATTAAAAACTTTTGAGTTGTTATGCATATTTTTATTTTGAATATCCTTTCTTAATGTGACAATTTCTTCTTCCAAATTTCTAATGATCATGTCTCTTCCTTCTAGTTGTTCTTTGAGAGCTTCTTCAATTCTTTTATCTTCTTCAATTTGAACCTTCAAATTTTTGATCATTTGTCCTAGTTCCCGAGTGTCTTCTCTCTTGTCTAGTTATGCTTGTAGTTTCTTGCTTTTCTTCTTTTCTTTGCTCATAACTTCTATGGCACACAACAATTATTCTTGGTAGTCAACTTCTAACTCTTCATATTCTTGTTCGGCCTCTTCATATTCTCATTTGGAGTATTCTTTATCAGATTCTTCTACTGCCATGAATAGAACTCTTTTTGTCTCACTGTCACTGACTTCATCTTCATCTGATGATGAGATGTCTTCTTTGGTGAATAAGTTTTTTTTGAAAACTTTCTTTGTGTTTCTTTCGCCTTTATATGTTTTATTTCTATTTGAGTAACCTTCATCATTTCTCTTTTTCTTATCAGGACATTTTTTAGCAAAATTACAAATACCATCACAATTAAAACAAATCAAAGGAAGATTACCTCTACACCTATTGTTGGTTTCCTTGTTCAATCTTCTGACAAAGTTGGTCGCTTCTTCATCATCTTCTGAGACGTCATTGATGCTACTATGTTCTTTTTATTTTTTCTTTCCCTTTTGCTTTGACCTTTTGGATGCTTTTGTTGGTGTCTAAAGATGTCTTAAAAACAACCTTAGTTTAACATTAATTTATCAACCCGAAGATTCGTCTTTTATCTCAAGAATATCGGCAAAGTTTATGTAGTTAGCCTAAAATCGTGTAGCTAAACCAAATCTGAATTTATCAACAATTAAGTTCCTCAAATGTTCGCCAAAGATTCTGAAAACTAATGGAATTGAAATCAAATTACTAGAATGTTGTGAAATGAAAAGGAACTAATTAATCTATTTGAATTCATTTAACTATAAAGCAGTAATTTGAATGTAAGAAAGGACTTGCATAATTAATCTACCAATAATGAATTCTAATTACTGGAAAATAAATAGAAAATTATTCTATCTGTGAAAAGAAACAACAACTGTATTCTAATTGAAAGGGATAGCTAATGTAACTTTTACTGAAAGGAACAACTATTGTAACTTTAACTGAAAGGAACAACAATCGTAAATCTAAGGAAAAGGAACAACGTGGATGAAAATGTGAGGAACTATCAAGAAATGACTTTAGAAATGGAAATCATAACAACTATGATTAATAATTGATCGAAATGTTTGTCTTCTATACATAAACAATCATAAAATCATTAACACACTTATGCATTTATCCTTGGCTATTGTAAAAGAGATCTGAATCACAAAATAGAAATCAAACTCTGAATTGATACAATTACAGAATGAGATAGTATCTCCTTTAGATTGGGCCCTCGGTCTTCAGAAGTATTTCTATGAGAAACTCAAAACGCGGGGATGATAGAAACACTCAAAACTTTCATTGATTCCATAACTGGTGAAACATTTACAACAACTGTTTGCGCAGAGCAATTTTGAGTCTGAATACTTAAATGCAGTTTTTTTCTTCATCTCTTTTTGAACCTATTACCCTCTTATATATTACAATAGTATGGGTAAATCAAGCTATCACGAGGATCGAAAGACCCTCAGGATTTATTTACTATTATAAAGTTACATCACAGAGAATTGATTATCTCAAAAACTGCGTTATGCCTAAAACGTCTTCAACTCCCAACAACTCGTGCATACCCAAATCTCGTTGGTTATCTTTGACAACTATTTTATCCAATTCTACAGCAAAATCAAACCATTCCAATCGTAGTTTAGAATCTATTAAATAAAAATTCAATAACAACTCTAAGAGACATATTAATCATGTTCTTTCCTATTTATCCCTAATTATTTGAAAAGTCAATTAGAATGATATCATAAACTGTGAAAAAAAGGGAGATATTTATACCCTTTTTGTAACCTAACATACCCCACAGCTTACCTTATTGCATGTCCTCATGCAAGCTAGAGTCTTTCATGTAAACCAGTTATACTGTAGGGAGGAAAATTTGGTTCACCAGGTCTCCTGAAACCATGGTTTCTTTTGATTTCATCAAAAGTGACGTCCTGTCTCTTTTTATTAATCTGATAATCCTTCTGGTAAACCTCTGGAGGAAACCAGAGGAGAGGGGGGTTATACCTGCATCCCATCCAAGTAGGTCCTTCCTCCTGGAGTAGTCTAGAGTACCTTTCCACTCCGAAGGTTGCTGCAAAGAAATTCCTATATCCAAAGGGCTCTCTACTTTTAACCTCGTCGGAGGATGCATCCCATCTTAGCTTGGAAGCAACAAGGGCATCTTCCTTGAATTATTTAAAATATGTAATACCTGGACAGATGACATGTAAATGGATAGGATCCAATGATTCCACAATCCCTATCCTTTTCATGAAGGTCTTATGTTGCATGATGGATGGGAAGGATTTTGGAGGCTCTCCTCTAATCCAAAGATATAAACTAGTTTCTCTGTTTATGAACATTTTGTGAGCCTTACCCCATCTGACCTGGTTCCTAGTAAAGGACAAGAATGCCAGGAATGCCTGGAACTATATGCCCCCTATGAAGAGGCTAGGGTTGTCTCCTCTAACTTCTTTCAAAATGATATTATGGAAATATAATTCACACAGAAGGTATTGTACCTTCTCTTCCTAATTTCTGAAACATGAAATAAATTATGGAACAATGGCAAATGAAATGGGTTTGCCTACTCTGATGGCCTTCATTCTCAACAATAGATACCATTCCAGCAAGAATAAAACATAATTAGTGGCAGGGTCTCTGCAATTGATGGCATCAGAGTAGACATCACAGATGTGTTTGATTTGCATCAAATATTTTTCCAGTTGGGTTTGCACCTTTTTGACCTTCTCTTGAGTTTTGGTGAGCACAACATAGGTCTCTCCCTCTATTGTTGTCATGTCCTTCAATTCTGTAACAACCCTTTGATATTCAGTCCTAGTTACCATTCCATCTTGGAATTAAGTCAATACTTGTTGGGCTTGTCCCAATTCTTCTTTTAGCTTATCAATGATGGCATCTTGTGCCTGAGACTGGGATGTTTGATGTGCAGTCATTTTTTCTCTAGATTGCATTAATGCTTGTTGGGTTTGTGCAAGCTCTTCTTTCAGCCTATCCATAATAGTGATCTGTTCCTGGGATTTCTCTGTTATTGTCATTATTTCATCTCTGTTTTGAATCAGATTTAGTTGAGACTGTATTAGTTCTTCCTCTAGTCTCTTAATAATGGCATCTTTCTCAAAGAGTTGAGTTGTTTCCTTCGAAACCAGAGTATCTGTTTGTATTTCAGCATCAACCATCTCTTGTGTTTCTACAGGAATTACATCTTCATCCTATGCTGCTGCTTCCTCTACTATTAATTCCTCGGGGTCAGTCTGTATTCCTACAAAATTTGTATTAACTGCTTTCTTAGGAAGAGGGTTTCTTCCTTTCACTCTGCCCCTTTTGTTTTTCTTTCTTCTATGGGTTTTGTCTTCTAGTTCTAACTATTTTCTCAATTCTTTGATAATCCCATTGAGTTTTCCCACCTTCTGTTTTAATGCTTCAGCCCTTTTAGCCTTTTTCTTCAGCAATTTATTTTCTTTCTTTAATTTCCTAATTTGTTTCTGGCATTTAACTGATTTCTAATTGTGAGGGACCTCGGGGTCTTCTTCATTCTGGCCAGTAGAGGGTTGTCCCTCTGTTCCTTCCAAGTGATCTATCTTTTCAAGGGGGTTTCTTTCTTCAAAAATAAATTCCTCCTGTGTTGTGTCATCTGGAAATGACATTTCAGTGTCAGGAAAGTCTTCAGCAAGTTTTGAAGAGGAGCCTGGTTCTAGTTCTTTTTCCAGATTATTTTTACCTATGTCAATTGAGGTTCCTAAGTTTTCCAAAACCTGAGACATTTCTATCTCATAACTCTTAAAAAAGTGTGTTGTCAGGTGCTTTGATGCAGGTTGGGTGTCTCCCTGATTATCCTTTTGTGATGTTTTCCCTGCTTGGTCAATGTCTTGAACATTTTCCTGTAAAGGTTGTTCCATGACATTCTAAAGTTTTTCAGGGTGCTTTGTTGCATCCTAAACTGCTTCAGTTGTTTCCTGAGTTTGTTTGCTTCTCCTCCTTGTCTTAGGGGGGGATCTAAGAGAAACCATTGTTCTCTTTTTTGTTTTTGTTACTGCCTGTGTCTATGAGGTCTAGGCCTCAGTAATTTGAGAAGGGTCTTCTTCAACTTCAATTTGAGGCAATGGAATTTCTCTTTGGGTGGTAGTCACCTGCTCCAGTTGTGGAGGTTTATTGGACTCAATCAGAGTTTCCCAAGTCAACTAAGATTGAATCAGTGCTTTATCCACTATCAATTTAACTTTTTTGTGGTGTTTAATAACAGTAACAGGATCTTTGGAATTTTTTGTCCTTAAAGCGACTTCATGTAATATAGTATCTAGGAAGAAAGGAAGGCTAAGTACTAACCGTTGCTTCAAGGTTACCAACAATTTAAGATGGCGAGGTCGAATTACATCATATTTCCCATCACAGCTGATATATCGTTGAACTATCCCCGCTAGTTCCTTCCATGGTTCACTGAGGGTATTGGGATTACGTCCCATTCCTTTTTTATCAAATTCCTCCCTAGGTTCTGTGAAAGATTCCACAGCTTCGTGTATTTCCCTGTCCATTGAATGCCTATGTTAGAGAGTCTTGTGACCTCTGCTATGATTTTCGGGGTAACAGGTATTCATATACCCTACACCGTAGAGATTTCTCCTTGCAGGTTTTGAAAGAATTCCATTGTGACATTTGTGTCATCTCCTTGCAAGTGGTTGAAGTATTCGGTCCACCCTAGGCGATGTAGGATTTATCTTGCTTGTTCTATAACCCGAAGTAATGTTGTCTCTCTGCGCACACTTCTTCCACCCATATTTCTGTGAAAAAGAAAGAACGACCGTCGTTCCTGTTTATAAATTTGGTTAGAGTAGCTTTGGAGAAGTAGATACCAGGAATGGAAAATATCAGCGATGAAAAATGTATAAAGACGTGGGTTTTTTTATTTATTACAATCATTACATATGGTCATGAAGTGTGCCAAGCATCCCCCTGATTAATTTAGAGGTCGTCCTCGACCGTCAGTGTAGGAGGAAATAATGAGTGTTGGTATTTTCGGATGAGAGGTAATGATTGCATCACCACCGCCGATGGGGCTAATTATATATAATTTAAAAAAAAAACACGTGCAACCAAAAAAATCATTTAAACGATAGTCCGTTTGATATGTGGAAATTGAAATGCAAAAACACCTATGTTCAAAAATAATTTCTGGATAAATCAATCAAAAATAAAGTAAATCTGTTCATATTTTATTTTTATTTTTTTATATTCCACATGGCATAATATTGTTACTTTCCCGAGTGATTGAACATACCAGATATGATAGCCCCGTTATTTGAGTAAAGGAGATCCAGAGACATGGAGAAACTTGGTATTTTTGAGATAGTCATCCATACCACAGGTAGAGCCACTGCTGCCCGCAGGCATCCATAGCCTCGACAGGGTTTCCTTTTAACCCATAGATGATTTTGTATCCTTCATAAACATGAAAGTCATTTTTTTTCAAAAATACCATTATCTTGGTTTGGTAGCCAGCTGATGATAATGCCACTCACTAGATTGTAACGTAAGTGAACAAGCCAGCTCGTGATGAGACCTCTTTTCCTTTGACAAAAAAGTGTCAAAGGCCATTACCCTGGTGTGGTAGCCATAGTGGGAATGTCACGTTTGCTAGTATCCTATGATTGTGGTAGGTTGGTTTGTGATGAGACCCCCTATTCATTTATGAAAAAAAAATATTTTTATTGCGTATCTTTTGTTTTAATCTTTCCTTAATAAAAATTTGAATTGTCTTTTCCCAAGAAGACCATTATCCTGGTTTGGTAGCCAGATGATGATAATGTCGCTCACTAGATTGTAACGTAAGTGAACAAGCCAACTCGTGATGAGACCTCTTGTCCTTTGACAAAAAAATGTCAAAGGCCATTACCCTGGTGTGGTAGCCATAGTGGGAATGTCACTTTCGTTAGTATCCTATGATCGTGGTAGGTTGGCTCGTGATGAGACCCCCTATTCTTTATGGGAAAATTTTATTATATATATATATGTGTGTGTGTGTGTGTGTGTGTGTGTTTGAGTGTTTATTTAGGGAGGCTCATCTACTCTTTAAGAGTAAGGGATGGTATAAGGAAGTATAGAGATGCCAAGTAAAAGTGTGCTCAAGACTCCTTATAATATAGGGGCAAAATATCATTCAGGTATATTTGTGTATGTATAGGGGAAAGAAACAACTTATGGTGGTGATCGATTATGAACGAGATTTAAGATATTTCAGAGGGATTATTCCAAAAAGAAATTTTTTGATAAGGTGTGAGGGAGAATCCACAAAATAAAGATAGATTGTTGAAATGACAATTAGAAACAGTGCTGGTGAAAATTATTTGATGAAAGCCACACTATAGAGGAATGGCTAGCATTTGAATAGTAAAGAAGGGAGCGACAATCGTGCGAGAAGGAACAATAATTTTTATGTTAAAAAAGGAACATCAAGCACGCGGAAAAGGAACAATAGTTGTTTCATTCACAAAGGAACAACAGACGGGCGAAAAAGGAACAACATTCGTTTTGTTCACAAAGGAACAACAGACACGTGAAAAAGGAACATCAGTCGTTTTGTTCACAAAGAAAAAATAGGCGCGCGAAAAAGGAACAACAGTTGTTTTGTTCATAAAGGAACAGTAGGTGCTTGAAAAAGGAACAACAGTTGTTTTGTTCACAAAGGAACAGCAGGCTCGCGAAAAAGGAACAACAATTGTTTTTTTCATTGTTCACAAAGGAACAACAGGCGCGCAAAAAAGGAACAGTAGTTGTTTTGTTCACAAAAGAACAACAGGCGCGTGAAAAAGGAACAACAGTCGTTTTGTTCACAAAGTAACAACAGGTGCGTGAAAAAGGAACAATAGTTGTTTTGTTCATAAAGGAACAACATGCGTGCGAAAAAGGAACAATAGTTGTTTTGTTCACAAAGGAACAACAGGCTCACGAAAAGGGAACAACAATTGTTTTGTTCATAAAGGAACAACAGACTCAAGAAAAAAGGAACAACAGTTGTTTTGTTCACAAAGGAGCAACAGGCTTGCAAAAAAGGAATAGCAGGTGTTTCGTTCATGTAAAAGAAAAAATCCGTGTGATAAGACAAAATGGGAGTATGGAATGGAGAAAAAAAGGTGCTAATTGTGGTTATCTGTCTTGATTCCTGCTTTCTAAATGACTTTTCATAAAATAAAAAAACTAACCACTTAGTTGGAAAACTATGTACAGTTATGTATAATATACACATAATACATCTTTTATGGGGTTGGGGTGGCTGGGTTACCTTCCCAACCAGCTAGAATCTGCACAGTAGGGTCTTTGCTTACCTCTTGATAGAAAGAATCTTTTGAAGGTGGTTAGTGGTAAAGTTGCATCCAGTCTCCATTGACCAGAAAGGGTGATACAGACCCATCGATGGTGCTCAAAGTAACCATGCCATTATCATGGAATCCATTAATTTCATACGGCCCTAGCCATCATGTCTATAGTTTCTTGAAAAGCGCCCAGTCGCCTTTCTTGAATGATTTTTTCTTGATATGCTTGTCATGCCAAGTTTCTCTCTGTTGTTGAATAACAGTTGTATGCTCCAGAGAAGAAAAATGTGCTTCATCCAATTCGTTGAGTTGTTGAAGGCGTCGTTTATGTGCTTCTGTAAGATTTAGTCCAATTTCCTGGGCCATCCTTAGGGTCTTGATCTTGAATTCGATTGGGAAGATGGGTTCTTTACCATAGACTAGGTGGTAAGGAGAGTAGTCAGTGGTGTTACACCAGGTTGTATTAGAAGCCCATAAGGCATTGGGGAGCTCAGTAGCCCAATTCTGTCGATTTGTTGAGACAGTCTTCATCAAGATCGCCTCTAGAACATTATTGGTTCTTTCTACTTGCCCATTCGCCTTTGGGTGGTATGGAGAAGTAACTATGTGCTTAATGTGATAGTTATCGAGTGTGGAGGTGCTTTTATGTCCTATAAATTGTGACCCTCTATGAGGGATTACTTCTCTAGGTAGTCTGTACCGTACAAACAATTTGAAAAGGAATTTGATGACTACTTATTTTGTTGCCTTTGGTAAAGCATTTGCCTCTACCCATTTGGTCATGTAGTCTGTTACGATGAGAGTATAGGCCTTTTGGTTTGACTTTGGATTAAAGGGGTTGACTAAGTCCATCGCCCATCTTTCAAATGGTTCTACAACTAGTTGTGTTTTCAAGGGCATTTCATCGGCCTAACCTGGTTTCCCCATCTGCTAGCAGTTGTCACATGTCTGAACATATTTCTTAGCATCTCTAAATATTGAGGGCCAATAATTGCCCATTTGTAAGATTTTGTGTCCAGTCCTGCGGTCTGCAAAATTCCCCCCACAGGGTTCATCATGTCATGCTTTCAGTATGTCATAGATTTCGTCCTCTCGTACGCATCGTCGGATCTGGAAGTCAGCTCCTATGTGGAAAAGATATCCGCTGATCCAAGTGAATTGTATGCTATGCTAGATGATAAGTCTTCTTTCCTTTGATGATAAATGTGTCAGTAATCTCGTTGCTGCCAAATAATTTGCTACATCCTCATACCAAGGTAGTTTTGTGTTGACATCAAATAGATGCTCATCTGGAAATTGATCTTCAGGTGTTAATGAGTCGTCTATTTTTGGGATTCGAGACAGGAAGTCTGTGACAAGATTTTCTCTCCCGGGTCGATCCTTGATGATGATATCAAATTCCTACAATAAAAATAACCATCGAGTGACCCGTCCATTAGTAACTGGTTTATTAGCTAGATATCTAATGGCAGAATGATTAGTATAGAGAATAACTAGATAACCTATTATATAATGAAAAAATTTATTGATGGCATGTATAACAACTAAAAACTCTTTCTCTGTTATTGTATAATTAAGTTCAGATGGAGTTAGATTCTTTCTAATAAAATAAATGGCGTAGGGTTTCTTTTCTTCTTCCTATCATAGAACAACATCGATGACAATGTCTGAGGAATCAGTGGAGATTTGAAATGGTAGTTTCCAATTAGGTCCTCTCAAAACTGGCATTGTTGAGATCAATTTCTTGAGTCTTGCAAAAGCCACATCAAATTTATCAGACCATTGGAATTCTACATTTCCTGTCAAAGCATGTAAAGGCGCAACGGTTTTTGAAAAATTTGGCATAAATCTGGAATAGTATCCTGAAGCACCAAGGAAACTACATACCTCAGTTTGTGTGTGTGGAGTAGGTAGATTAACAATTACCTTAATTTTTGTTGGATCTACTCTAATTCCATCTGCAGAAATGTAATGCCCTAATACCACACCTTATGTCATCATCATGTGACATTTTTTGTGGCTTAAGCATAACCGGGTAGTGATGCACCATTGTAATACCTTCTCCAGATTAGTCAAAGCTTGATCAAAATCGTCACCATACGGAGTAAAATCATCCATGTAGACTTCAATCCCTTTGCTAATCAGGTCACTGAATATGCTCAGAATGGCCCTTTGGAATGTAGTTGGAGCGTTATAAAGTCCGAAGGGAAATACTTTGTATGCAAAGGTACCTCAAGGACATGTGAATGTCATTTTATCTTGATCCTCTGGGGTAATCTGGATCTGATTATAGCTGCTGAAACTGTCTAGGAAAGAGAATAATTTCTTCCCTGCCAAGGTATCCAGGACCTGATCAGTGAAGGGTAACGGAAAATGATCTTTTTTAGTAGCTTTGTTTAGCTCCCTATAATCAACACAGATTTTCCACTTCCCATTTTTCTTTGGGATGATGACTAATGGGGAAACCCATCTACTATCTGAGATAGGGTATATAAAGTTTGCATCCAACAAATTTTGTAGATCTTCTTTAACAATATCTCTGAGGTGGGGGTTCAGTCTTCTTTTTTGTTGTCGGATAGGTCAAGAGTCTTTCTTAATATAAATGTGGTGTGTGCAGAGTTTTGGGTCAATACCTTTCATATCAGAGTATTCTCAGGCAAAAGATTGTTGGTATTTAGAGAGAGTTTGGATTAGCTTTTGTTGTTGTTTCTCTTCTAGGTTGGCATTCATGTTCAGAGACTTCCCTGGTGTGATCTCAATGGATTTGTTGTTGTGAATAGTGGTAGTCGGAATTTGTTGTTCCATTAAATCTTCCAGCAGGTCTCCCTGTGGTTCACAGTCTAGAACAACTTGGAGCATCTGGCATGTTGGGTTACTTACAACAGTTGGGTTGTTAATAAAACCACTGATTACATCATCCTCTAGTTGATTCTTATGCTTGAGGGATTTTTCCATTGTGAGTGGGGCACGCAGATCCTTATCGGGATATTGTGGTGGTGTAAATTGCGAGTGTATGATCATTGGACTGGGTTTGGCTGGAGGATATAAGATAATATTCCTTGTAACCCCTCCTATAGAAATTTTCATTGTACCCGATAGGAAGCCTATGTATGCATCCGATTTCGCGAACCATGGTCTGCCCAATATCAGTGGATGCCCTTCGAGTCCACTTTTTGGGTTGATGATGAGAAAATCTGCGAGATGTTCCCAGGAATCAACTGAAATGGCTATATCATGTAGTGTGCTAAGTGGTTTGACCACTGATCGATCGTCCAATTGCAACATAATCGGGGTTGGAGCAAAAGAGTGAAATCCCAGGGCATTGTAGGTTTCCATAGTTAGAATGTTGATGGTCACCCCCAAATCGACTAGGATATTTTGAAAGGAACAACCCTAAATCTTCACTGTTACTATGGGGTTCCCTGGATCTGCATATTTAACTGGTGTTTCTCTACCCAAAATTAGATCAGATAAGGCTCGCACTACATGAACTGTTGATGATGGATTTTTTATTTTTATGATGGGCTTCCTCCCACATAGCTCCTTGATTGTCTTTGTGTAGATCGGTATGTCTTGCAGGGCTTGCAGGAGTGGAATTTTGATGTATAAATTCCTGAGTTCCCCTACAATGTCGATGTCAGGATATACGGTGGGTTTTAATATCATCGATCTTTCAGGAAATGGAGGGGAGGGAATTACATCCTTATCAGAGTCTTGTGATTCGACTGTGTCCCTCCCTTTCCTGATTTCTTCTGTTATTACCACAGTCGAGGGTGTTATTGTTGGTTGTTTTTCATTCACCTATTATTGGGGAACGTCATTTTTTTCGGGAGACATGATGTGCCCTGATATTAACCGAAGTTCATTGCACCCTACTGGATTGATTTCCCCTTCTCCACTTTCCATAATCTAGATGAGATGAGTTGGTCTGTTATTGGGATTCGGGTGGGGTTGGGCAGGTAATTGAGGGTGCAATTGTGATTGGGGCAATGGGAGTGGAGTTTGTAACGTAGGTTGGGTTTGAGAGGTCATCCCCATAGGTTGGTTATTCATTCCCATGGGGCGTTGCCAATTCTGGTTCCAATTTGGGTTTTGGGCAGTCAAGTAAGGCCATTGTGGAGGGTAGGTATTATTCAAATTTTGCCAAGATGAGGTGGGGTATTGCGAATTTGGCCAATTGGAACTTGTAGTTGGTTGATTTTGCCAGTTGGGGTTTGTGGCAGGCTGGTTTGGCCAGGTAGGAATTGTAGGTGGGTGTTCTCGGTCAATCTGTCAGCAGATGAGCAAAATAGAGACCGCTCTGCATGCCTTGCAGGGTTCAACAAGGCAGAACATCTATAGCAGCAAGAGTGTTAATAAAAAGTAGAAAAACAAAACAGAAAACAATCTAATCTAACAACTGTGAAACAAATAAC
>SNQJ01S0000310.1:6364-38465 GCA_010110895.2 Picea sitchensis
TTGACGATACCCTCGTCACCCAACCACAGGACAAAACCTCCCTCCGAGCACCTTAACCTTGACTGAGAATTCCTCTGGAAGCAAACCCTAGGCTAGATAGCCAAACAAAGAGAAGCGCATCTCTCCCCAAGGATATCGCAACACAAAAGACTGATCAGATGTTCCAAACCCTATCCAAGAGATATTCAAGCCAATACTGAAACTAGCTACTGTTGCAGCTGCAGCTGCAACCCTCCTCCAAACCTGTGCACCAGACTGCAAATGCAGTGTGCACCAACTGGGAAAACTGGAGTCCCTAGATGTGACAAATGAGAACTGGTGCCCTGTATTTATAGTAATCCTGCCAGTTTACTGGGGCCGACTTCTCTTTCTGGGTATGTGTCTGTTTAGTGTATTATTATTAATTCTGGCCAACTTCTTCTCTTGGAGGCTAATAGCCTAATATAAATTTTCTTCTTGAGCCGAAAAGGCTTCTAGGGTTATTAGCCAACTCATTAGGGTTTCTCTTGCTTTCTGGAGTCTTCTATTCTTGTCAGGTTCACACATGGGGGTAAATACCTCCCGCAACTACCATAATATTAACAGTGACATGGAAGGAAAGAAGGATTTTCCTTGGAGCCAAAAATCATTATTACACTGTAATTTTCCATTTGTTCAAGTGTCCCCTTCCTTTCCAAAAACTTGGTTTCTTGGTCAGACATTCGTTGAGCATCCTTTCCTAACAATAAATATTTGAAAACCGATACAAAGTCATTAAAAACCTCATAAAAACAATGGGAGGCATTGTGCCTCCACAAGGCCTGGTACCAGAACATTACTGGGTCAAATTCATAGTTGATCTTCTTGGACAAAGACAATTTTGGAAATAGACATCAATGCGCTATCACGAAAACCAAGTAGGATGACATATAAAATTTATTCTCTTCTTTGAATCATGGCAATTTGGAACAGATTTCAATGGAAATTAGCTTCCTCCAATAAAAAATGGATTGTTCCTTGACTGTGAAATAAAAAATATAAAGAACCATGCGGGAAATGGTTGTCGTTGATTCCTGTCCCATTATTATTTTAAACAACCAAGAAATTTACCGTAATGGATTTCTAAAAGAACTGACTTGCAACTTTTTGATATCTTCAGGAACTCTTGTTGGGTTTTCCAGGAACTCGGGTAAGAGGTCCAACCTGTTATCATGGTCTTTTAGGAACTACTTGCAGTCTTGTCCTATGAAGGTCAATGCTGGCTCCAACAATCTTAACATCTTGTGGAAGACCTGAGGTGACAAAGAAATAGGAGAATGGTTGCGCGATGGAATAATTATTTGGCTTGAAATATATTTTTCAGCGCACCAAGAGACCACCTCCTTATAGTAAAAAACTTCAAGGATGTAGCCTGCACGAGAGATTCCAGAGGTCCAAATCACTTTGTTCTAGGCAGAAAAGGATGAATAATAAGAGTATGCCCTAGACCACTGGAATTTATGGTCCTCACACCTGAAGATATTCATTGTATCTCCACAAAACTACTGTCGAGTTGCTGCCATATGTTTATGAGAACATTTGTTTTCTCCCGACCATGTTTGAAATGAAGAGTTGGAAGGGATAATATAATCCTCCTCAAATCTTGGTCCAATGCGTGTGAATGGGAGATCTCCTCGAGCCTTTCTCTCATTAATGAAAATATCGATGGTTGTTGTATGATGTGTTGTTGGCATTAAAGACTAGTTATTGCATACTTAGAAGTGTGAAGATGGCTGGTACAACGAAGAGAAATTAAGGATTGGAGATTTTGTGAATGCACCAACACAACGACCCGCGAAAGAAATTCCATGTTGTTTGAGATGAAAAATTGAAAGGGATAATATAACTCTCCACAGATCTTGGTTTAATGCATATTAATGGGATATCTCCTCGAGCGTTTTGCTCATTAATGACAATGTTGACAGTTCCTGCATGACGAGCTGTTAGCATCAAATCTTACTAATTTCATATTTAGAAAGAAGTACGAAGGTGGTGGGGACGGGAAAGAGCAATTAAGGAATGGATAATTATCCAAAGTGGCCGGCCGGGCTTCAAAATAGGGTTACAAGGTATAACCATGAGAGGTGAGGGCCTATCGATCAAATTGTATGTCTCAAAAGTTTTGAGTGAAAAACGCATAACAGAGAAGAGGGCATGATGGGATAGTCCAGTGGTATATTTATATATCACGGAACTTCGGGTACTGTTTGCAGGTCACGAAACATTGGAAGTGAAATCGTGATCCCGCCTGTCCGGGAACCCACAATCCAAAAAGTGGCTATGTATGGAATAGGAAAACGGTAGGCCAGATTCGTTTTCGCTAATATATTGAAATTGGTAATAGATATACCATTACATGACAAGATATTTTCTACATGTTTCTGGGAAAGTTGTGTTGCGATAGTCAATGTCACTGTCTCGTCGAGCCTTTTGCTTATTAATGACGATCTGTATGGTTGTTGCATGATGAATTTTTAGCATTAAACCTTAGTCATTGCATACTTTGAAAAAAGTGTGAAGGTGGTGGGAATAGGAAACAATGACTAGGAATTGGAGATTTTGTGAACCCTCCAACCTGAGGATCCGCAAAAGAGATTCCAAGAAATGGGAAAGTATGGAAAGAGATCGGGCGGGTTTCAAACTAGGGTGACAAGGGTTCCCCAAGAGACCTGATGCCCCAATGGTCAAATTGTATGTCTCAGAAATTTTGAGTGTAAAATGTGTAACATGGAAGAGGGGATGATGTGGGAGTCCGACAGTCAATTTGTATATCGTGGAAGTCTAGGAGATCTCCTTGAGCCTTTCTCTCATTAATGAAAATCTTTACGGTTCCTGCATGACGAACTGTTAGCATTAAATCTTACTAATTGCATATCCATAAAGAAGTTCGAAGGTGGTGGAGATAGGGAAAAACATTTAAGGAGTGGCTAATTATTGAATGCGGTTGGTCGAGCTTCAAAATAGGGTTACAAGATATAACCAACAGAGGTGAGGGCCTGAGGATCAAATTGTATGTCTCAGAAGTGTTGACTGCAAAACTAGTAACACAAAAGAGGGCATGGTGGGGCAGTCTGGCAAACAAACTGTATATCGCGGAACTCTGGATAATTTTTGCAAGTCGAAGAACATTGGAAAGACAATGTTGAGCCCGCCAGTCAAGGAACCCACAATAAAAAACGTGTCTAAGTATGGAATAATGAAATTGTAGGCCAGAATCATTTTTTCTAATATATTAAAATTTGTAATAGATATCCCATTACCTGGCAAGATCGTTTCTGCAAGTTTCTAGACAAGTTGTGTAGGTATAGTCAGTGTGACTATCTCCTCAATCCTTTTTCTTATTAATGTTGATATTTACGGTTGTTTCATGATGAAATGTTAGAATTAAACCTTTTTTGTTACATATTTGGAAATAAATACGAAGGTGGCAGGCACAGGAAACAATGACCAGGAATTGGAGATTTCGTGAACCCACCAACCCGAGGGTATGCGAAAGAGATTCCAAGAAATGGGAAAGTATGGAAAGCAGTCAGACGGGCTTCAAACTAGGGTGAGAAGGGTTACCTAGGAGACGTGATGCCCCAATGGTAAAATTGTATGTCTCAAAACCGTTGAGTGCAAAATGTGTAACACGGAAGAAGGGATGATGTGGGAGTCCGAGAGTCAATTTGTATATTGCGGAAGCATGGGAGATCTCCTCGATCCTTTCGCTTATTAATGGAAATCTTTACAATTATTTCATGACAAACTGTTAGCATTAAAGTTTACTAAATGCATATCTAGAAAGAAGTATGAAGGTGGTGGGTGTTATGGGACTTATCAATAAACACGAACATAAACAGATCTCCCTAGATCCACCTAGATCTAGAACAAAACTGCACAAAATATGAAACTTTCCCTAAGCTCTAATAATTGAGTTTACTATTTAACAAGAGATGAACAAAATACAGTTTAAATATCGCTTCCTCTTGTCATTGTCATCCTGGCTCCACTCTATTGCTCCTGTGATATTGAATCTGCAAGGGAACACAAGCTAACCAAAGTGAAAGCAATAATATGTTCAACAAGAACCTATGTCTATTATCGAAGAATCATACAATAAAACGAGATAAGTTTTATGGGAAAGAAACATATCACTATATCATATAATATTGAAAGTGGAGATTACAACCAAATCCTTGATGTTGCAAGGTCCCCTTCCGATGACCCTTTTCTCCAACACATACACTTTCTCTGACCTTGAATGAAGAAGATCCACAATGACTTGATAAACTGAAATGAAGCCCTCAAGTATGAACTAAAGTAGAATTCTTCATTCAATTCTTAGCATGTTCAATATTAATCTTGCTTGAATCAAACTTAATTAGCCTTGGCCTTTTCCATGAGAAACCCCTCTCTATATAAGAGAGAGAGAGATGGTTGAAGAGATTAGGATGCTCCCACCAAATCAGAGAAGCGAGTAATATTCCAACCATCTGGATGCCACCTCATCTTCTAGAAGATCTCCTTCTACAACTTTTGTGAAACTTCCCCTTTTCTTAGCCTTTTGACATCGTCGCGCCCTAGCTATAGAGCAGCCTGTGGAGATGTCACAAACCAGCTTTAGGGCAGAGGGCGATGACCAGGCATCGTCACACCCTTCTTATGGTGCAGCCTGCGACGACCCTCCTTATCAAGGTTTTTGATAAGAGAAAGTAAGTCACTTTCCTCATGAGGAAAGGCTCTTTTGGGAACATGCACACATGTTTTCAATGGATCACTAAGACGACCAAAATAATGTGTAACAATGGGGATAGGGAATGACAATTAAGGAATGGCTAATTATCGAAAGAAGTCAGTCGAGCTTCAAAATAGGGTTACAATATATAAACAACAGAGGTGAGGGCCCGAAGGTCAAATTGAATGTCTTATAAGTGTTGATCAAAAAATGCGTAACACGAAAGAGGGCATGATGGGCCAGTCCAGCAAAAAAATTATATATCGTGAAACTTTGGGCACTGTTTTCAAATTGCGGAACATTGGAAACAAAATCTTGAGCCCGTCAGTCTGGGAAACCACAATCGAAAAAGTGTCTAAGTATGGAATAGGGAAACGAAAGACCGAACTCATTTTCGCTAATATATTGAAATTTGTAATAGATATCCCAATACCTAGCAAGATATTTTCTGCATGTTTCTGGACAAGTTGTGTAGGGATAGTCAGTGTGACTGTCTCCTCTAGACTTTTTCTTATTAATGATGATCTTTATGGTTGTTGCATGATGAACTATTAGCATTAAACCTTTGTTGTTGCATATTTGGAAAGAAGTACGAAGGTGGCAGGCACAGGAAACAATGACTAGGAATTGGAGATTTCGTGAACCTACTAACCCGAGGATCCAAAATAGGGTTACAAGTGTTCCCCAGAAGACATGAGGCCTCGACAGTCAAATTTTATGGCTTAGAAATTTTGAGTGCATAATGTGTAACACAGAAGAGGGGATGATGTGGGAGTCCGACAATCAATTTGTATATTGGGGAGGTCTGTGTGCTGTTTTTAGGTCACGAAAAAATGGAAGTGAGATCTAGAGGCTGGAATAGTTAATGTGCATTGGGAAGGGCACAAATGTGGCAGGGATGGAAGGGAGCGATAAATGATTTGAAAATTTTTGTGAATCCGGGTAGAGTGAATCTTGCGAGTTGGAGGAKCCTAGGATGGAATTGTAGATCAAATAATTTTTGGGTGCAAGATGTATATCATAGAACACGGGGAAAACATTGGGTAAGTATGTAAAGGAATGATAGTCCTTCAGAGTGCTGTAAATGGYAGTTTAATGCTTGCTAATGGGAGATGTCCTTGAGGTTTTTTCTTGTTAATGCCAATTGATTCGTACCAGTGTGTTGAGTTGTCACTAGTAAAACCATAATTAATGTGCATTGGGAAGGGCGCGAAGGTGGTGGGGATGGAAGGCAGCGATAGATGCTTTGAAACTTTTGTGAACATGGGTAGAGTGAAGCTTGTGAGTTTGGGGAGTTCGGTGTGGAATTGTATATCACGGAACACGCAAAAGGAGAGTTCGATAGCACCAACCCCAAAAACCGCGGCCATAAAATTGGCGAAGTATGGAAATGAATGACGATTGGTCGGACTCGTGATGTGAGGATATAGATGGAGATCAATATCTATCAGTCCGCCAACCAAGGAACTGGAGATCATAGAAAGGAGACTAACTATATAACGAGAAAGAGATAATAGAGGGGAACAAGAAAAGGGAAAAAGGGGTAAGTATCTCACATAACAAAATTTATTATTCGTTTATTAATGTCAATATTTTCGAACCTTTGAGTTCTCACTAGTAAAAACATAAATTGCAGATCACAGAAGTTTTCTGTTCAATATGTATATGACGGAACATGGGGCATAAGAGTTCGATAGCGCTAAGCCGAGACCCAATGGTAACATAATTGGCCAATTATTGAAAGAGATGACAGTCGGTCGGGCTCATGATGTGAATATATAGATGAAGATGAGCATCTTCCAATCTGCCAACCCGGGAAGCCATGATCGTAGAAATGCGACTAAGTATAGAACCATAAAGGGAAAAGAAAGGGAGAAACAAACATTTAGTCTCATCTATGTAATATACTTGGAGGTCGACAAAGACAACTTCAAGTTTAAAGAGAATTTCTTTATATTTATTCCAATAGTATTCATATTAATATATCTTAATAGATTATTTTTGGGCCAAATGTAAACCATCTTCCAATTTGTAGGGTGTTTTTCGGCTCGCAAATTTCGTTCAAACCCATAAGCAATATATATATATATATATATATATGATGTAACATTTTTATATGCAAGGACATTCTCAAATAGAAGAAGCTGTAATATATGCACAATATTGAACAGGAACATCACATCAACACCTCAGTTTCCATTTTGAAATAGAGTCATTAATTGACTCTATTTACGGGGCCCCGAAGAATGAAAGAAGGTCAAGTCCACCCATTTCTTTCTTAAGTATGGGGTGGGATCCACAGAACTATGTCCTATCACAAATTATTCTTCCATGTAAAATGTAAGGAGTGAATTGAGTAGCTTTTATTTAAATCGAAGTGCTGGGCAGGGGAAAAGAAATATTGTCGTGCATGTTTAAATACAGATCAAAGAGTGTCTTAAATTCTTGTAGAAATAGGTTGAGTTCATCTATTAATAGTTGTAGAGGAAAATGAGTCAATTTAAAAAAAAATACAAAATAAAAAAAAGAAACAATATTAAACATTGGAAAACCCCATACAAAAACCTCAAATATTTTATATTTAGATAAACTGGGTTACAAAATCCAGTTGACATTATTTTGCAAAATAACTCTCTTGAAATAGTTCAACACATATTCTCTAAAATTTAAATGCGTTTTCCATAATGACTGGGATCGGGGCTCCCGTGGACCATAAAATAAAATATGTACAATAATCAAGCCTGTAGACAGTCTTTTATAGATTTCAACTTGATCATGAAATGCTTGCCTGGATAAAAAAACTGAGTTAAATATCAACTTTAGGTCTTGGAATTCATTGGTGTTGCCAACTAGATCTATCCAAAATTCTTGAATAGTTTGTCTCTTCTAGATATGGTCTTCCTGCATTATCTTTTTATTCAACATTCCATACTTTTCTAAGTGTTAATTTCCCTCTATCATAAAAAACTTGGGGTTTAAGGTGCCTTCGTTGTAATATTCCCGGTCATACACATCTAAGACAACTTAGAGATGTGATTCAATCCCAATTCAAAGACAAGGGAGTGGTTTTATGTGACGCCAGCTTTGGAGGGGGGGGTGGTTTTTGTTAGCAAACATAAGCCGAGACAAACATTTCAAGTATCTTGTGACTGGTATTCTCCCTGTATTCGATCATTTATTTGGTTGAAAGGCATGCCTGAAGATTTGTATGTTGAATTTATTTGTTTTATTGTTGTAAATTGGAAGGGACGTTCAAGTCACCTGCAAAATGATCCTTTGATGAAGTATATAGATTCTTCCAACAAAACATATTTGGAAAGTGTATCAAATGTTGCATATCACACTAGACTATATCTTTCATCATAGGAGTGGCACATATCGTGGCTCACAAAATGGTCTGGAATATTCAGAAGTGACGCCAAATATTACTCCATGCCCAAATATACTCAGAAGGAAATTATAAATTTGGATCCTCACGAAGGTGAGAAACTGTATGTGTGGTTGAATCAACATTCTAAAATTATATAACCTTCTATCTCAAAGTTGTAACAGACTTGACAGAAAACCAACTTCTATCTCAAAGTTTGTTGAGCGACCTCTGGATGTAGTAACAGACTCAACATACAATCAAATTTTGATCACTACTGGTACTAATGTCAAGTGTATCAAGTCGTGACACCAAGCTCTAGGTAGATTCAACCATAGGCATCCACACTAGCGGTGACTCCAGGCTTCGGATAGCTTCATCTTCAGACATTGACACTGGCAGTTGCAAGGAGAACAATGCCATCGACTGCAGGGCGGTAATGCGGTGAACAAGTAGGCATGTTGATGTAGGAGCATCTCTCCACGTTGGCCATCCAGCCAGCCAGCCACGTCGAGCGCACGCATTCAAATATGAAGAGAGGCGCAGCCTCATTTGAAATCTGAATTGATTGTAATTTAATGTCTAGGTTGTTGAGCCATAGAGCCGTGCCTTTGTGCAGGCGTTAGGTAGATAGGCCTTTAATGTTTGTATGGATGAGATCTAGATCCGATAGCGGACTAGACARCCCATTCAATGCAATTGAATAGGGTAGTTAGATTGGAGGGAAGAGCTCGAAGAGCCCCCTCAGGTAAACGGGATTTCGGATCTCATTTTGGGTAAGTTGAGAGTGTGTGAAGTGGATATAATAGTAGAGAAGTTTGCATGTAGAGAGCAGAAAATAAGGAGCCGAGACCTTGTTATAGGCCGTGCTCAGGAACACCATTGTAAATACAAGCATTTTCCATTTTAATATAAACAGAAGCAGTTTTTCCTGCATTACTGTGTGTTATGTGGATGTCTGTGAGTGTTCCATTGTATGCTATGAATTTATGTTGTTATCATGCATTTGCAGGAGTGTGTATGATTTCAGGTGAAGGTCTTTGAGGCTTCACACCAGGAGGTTATGACAGAACACTACGGGTTCTGATAGCCGTGCACAGGGGATGCATTTCTGAATACTATGGGTTCAGACAAAGACGTGATGCGACACAAGAACTAGAGTCAACAACTTAGAGGAAGACCTCAAGGTTGTTGAATACCTTGGAGACAAGGCTGTGTGAGAGAAGACACAGTTGTAGACAGAAGCTATGATGAGTTCTGTGAAGCTCTGCCAGGTGGGCATTGAGCATATGCACAGTGGTTCACAGAGGAATAAATCTGCTGTGAGTTCAGGAATAAAAACATAATCACTAAGGATTCTGAGAGCTCTGCTAGGTGGGCATTGAGCAGGTGCAAGGAGTGCACAGAAGACAGAACTGTTGGACGTTCTGGGAGAAGACACTCTGCCAGGTGGGCATTGAGACCTTGTGCAGACAGGCACAGAGAGAAGAGAACTCTTTGAGTTCTGTGAATTGAAGAAGAATCCACTAAGGGATCTTCACAGGGTTACTGAACACCCTGTAGACTCAGCAAGAGGTTGCTTGAGGTAGAGGATAGCCAGGAGGGCATCCCAACATTCTCCATCTGCAGGAGAAAGGAAGAAAGATAAAATCCCTTAGGGGTCTGAGCGTTTGAGAAGCTCAAAAGAGATAGCACTCTGTGTGTGCGAAGACTCTGCAGAGGCGTAGAAGTTCGAGAATCCATTGGGGATTTGAAAGGAGAAAAGCTCAAGAGGAACATCGTCGTGGAGAATGCAAGCGAGGCTTAAAAGCTGAGGAGCTCGTAGAGGAGAAAGAAGACAAAGGTTGAGGCCTTTGGGAGACTTGGAATTCTTCCAAGCATCGAAAGAAAGTGCAGAAGCTCAGGAGGGAGCACAACAACCGTCAGATTGGCTGGAGAAAGAGATCTAGACCGTTGAATATTTCATGTCTAGGAAGGAAGCTCAGGAGGAGCGTACAAGCAGGATGGATCTAAACCGTCAGATCTAGAGAAAAATTCCGTCAGCCGTCAGATTTGGCGAAGGAGCAGGGAGGTTACAACCGGGTTTCCAAGGTGTGAGCCCAGGATATTGTGGACCGTCGGATGTTCACATAGATACCCATCAGTCGTCGGATCAACCAGAAGGTGCATGGTGTTTAAATCATCGGGAATAGCCGAAGGGAAAATCCCGACACATATCGGGATATTGGAGTTCTCGAGGTAGAGAAAGCCGGGACATTTCAAGTCCCGAAACATCGAAAGAATCGCAGCCGTTGGTTTGTGGGAGGACGCGTGTCGCCTGATCATCCATTTCGAAGATCCGACACTGAAACTCGCAGAGGTGAAGGTCCCGAAGTAGGCGTCGGGATATCGGGACTTTATTGATCGGCATATCGGGAGTCTCGAGGATAGGAGATCGAGCGACCCGTCGGTATATCGGCTACCGGGGTTTTGAGTTGACAGAGGATTTTGTCATTGGGGTATCAGAAACTCCAAAATGGCGAGATCGGATCTGGACCGTCCATCTTGAGGAAACACGTGGAGGAGATCCATATTATCGGGGAAAGTCCCGATAGGAGAGCCACATAGGGTGATCGCGCATCGGGATATCGGGAATCTCGTGGGCACAAGTTTTATGCATTTCGGGATCACGAAGTCCGAAACCCCGACAAGAAGGAGGAAAGCGCCATCGAGAGGGACAACTGTCAGCATATCGGAGAATTGGGATTCGAGGGATCGACAGTCCCATGGGCAAAGACATTTCAACATTTGAAACCCCGAAGTCCCAATAAGAGGATATAAGGCTGCGGCCTTATGAGAGCTGGTCATATGGGGAAGAGTATAGCCAGGAGGGGCTAAGACTGGAAGGAAGCACATCGACGAATCGGAGTTCGCGAGTCTAAGAGGACAAGAAATTTTGACGTTGGGGATCACGAAACCCCGAAACCCGAAACTGAGTCGGGGAAGATCACGGCTTAGTGCAGAAAAGCCGTGTGGGTGAATTAATGACCCATGGATCAGGTTTTCATCAGAGATTCCAGCAGGGAATCAAAAGAGCTAATTCGGCTCGCATGAAATGATTGAACGATCCTGTGAGCGGACCTAGATGTAGGATGCGTAGGCGTCTGCATCAAGTGGTATCAGAGCTAGAACTCTGTTTGTATATTTCAAGCAGAGGGAGAAGGCAAGGGAAGCTAGAGGAGGAAAGCACTCTGATACACACGTCAAGTGGTATCAGAGCTTGATTCTTGTCTGTATATTTCAGGCAGGAAGAGGCAGGAAGAGGTAAAGAGCACTCTGATACACACGTCAGGTGGTATCAGAGCTTTAGTTCACTTGTATATTTCAGGTGAAGCGAGAAGGTAAAGGAAGATAGAGCACTGGAGACTCTGTGGTGATTGTTTGCAGGTAGGCAACAATTGAGAAGATAGTCAGGGAGATTGTAGGATGAAGCTGGAAACACTCTTAGTGTGGAGTGACAACAGCAGGTTTTCTAGGAGAGCAGACAGAGACAACGCCATGACTATTGATAACCATAGGCATGTTGGGAGGAAGAGCAAGGAAGAAAAGCTTACAGAAATGGATAAAGAGCTCTATGAAATAAGGGCAGACATATAAAAGCTCAAACTGCGGATGCAGTAGAAGGCAAAGCCTAGATGGGTATATGAATGGCCCATGAAGAAGGAAAAAGAAAAATGGCCAGTCAAGGAATTGATGGTCAGAAGACATCAAAGGCTGTTAAAAGGATGGTTGAGGTATGATGAAAACCTCAATGGACCTAAATAAATGGTTCAGGTATGCGAACTAGAGACTGGGAGAGATCTCAGTGAATTGGGATCAGCTGAGGATCTCAAGAACTGCCATAAGGGAAGAGAGAAAATTCCCAATTTTCAGGTGGGCAACGAGTTGAGATCATTGCAGGATCTTAGAGACTGTCAGGAGGACAGCCGAGGAATTTCACATTGCCAGCTGGGAAATGATACGAAGTTGCTGCGGGATCTCACAGACTGCCAGGAGGGCAGCGAAAGGTTTCCAGTTTTCCAGGTGGGCAAGGAAATAGAGATGGAATTAGTTGATTCCATGGACTGCCAGGGGGGTAGTAGAGGCATCCCATATTTCCAGGTGGGCAGGGATGAGAAGATCGGACTGTCTGAGGGTCTTATAAATTCAGAAATGGATTTAGATCAATAGGTGCAGCTGATAGAAGAGGAAGATCGGAGAAATCTTCTGATGATTGGGGCAATCGAGGTATTCCTACCACTTGCCCAGGAGGAGGCAAAAATCTGTGTTGCAGATGCAGCAATAGTAGAAGAACAATCGGTTGAGACTGTCAGGAAAGAGGAATTGGAGGAGGTGTTTGACACTGCCCAAGTAGAAGCAGGCGAAGAAGAAGATGAGCATTCTGAGGAGTGTCTCAATGGATTCAGCCGGGAAACTGAGGAAGCTGTAGCACTGAAGCTAACAACAGAAGAAGTAGAAGAGAATGATGAGCATTCTGAAGAAGGGCACAATATTTTCAGCCAGGATGCTGAAAGGACTACAACAGGGGAGTTTGTAGAAGAAGAAGAAGAAGCAGACATCATTTGTTTTTCTGATCTATGGGAACAAATTGAATCCCTGGAGGAAAGGGTGAAAGCGAAGAGCGTGCACATCCAACAGGTGAAGTTGGAAGTTGATGAAGAAGAAAGCATGGTAGATCATGGTGATCTACCCAATTGCAGAAAATTTTTGCAGCCGGGGAGACTGCAAAAACAAGACCAGCCACTGGAGCAGCTGGACGAAGCGATCGAGGAGATCAAAAGGTTGATGTCAAGGTTAGCAAGGACTTCCAGTGAGGAGAGACCAAGCAGAAAGAAGGAAGCAACGCAGCAGCAGAAGCAACAACAAGGAGATGGAGCAGATGAACAACTCCAGAGAATGATTTGGGATCGAGGAGGATTTCAACAGTTGATATGAGAAGCTCATAAGCAGGAGCTCATGAATTTTTGTAGATGAGGCGTATGATGCAGGAGCATCTCTCCACGTCGGCCAGCCAGCCATCCAGCCACGTCAAGTGCACGCATTCAAAGCTGAAGAGAGGCGCAACCTCATTTGAAATCTGAATTGATTGTAATTTAATGTCTAGGCTGTTGAGCCATAGAGGCATGCCTTTATGCAGGCATTAGGTAGATAGGCCTTTAATGTTTGTATGGCTGAGATCTAGATCCGATAGCGGACTAGACAGCCCATTCAATGCAATTGAATAGGGTAGGTAGATTGGAGGGAAGAGCTCGAAGAGCCCCCTCAGGTAAAAGGGATTTCAGATCTCATTTTGGGTAAGTTGAGAGTGTGTGAAGTGGATAGAATAGTAGAGAAGTCTGCGTGTAGAGAGCAGAAAAGAAGGAGCCGAGACCTTGTTACAGGCCGTGCTCAGGAACACCATTTTAAATACAAGCATTTGCCATTTTAATATAAACAGAAGCCGTTTTTCCTGCATTACTGTGTGTTATGTGGATGTCTGTGAGTGTTCCATTGTATGCTATGAATGTATGATGTTATCATAAATTTGCAGGAGTGTGTCTGATTTTAGGTGAAGGAATTTGAGGCTTCACACCAGGAGGGTGTGACAGAACACTGCGGATTCTGATAGTCGTGCACAGGGGATGCATTTCTGAATACTACGGGTTCAGACAAAGACGTGTTGCGGCACAAGAACTGGAGTCAACAACTCAAAGGAAGACCTCAAGGTTGTTGAACACCTTGGAGGCAAGGCTGTGTGGGAGAAGACACAGTTGCAGACAAAATCTCTGAGGAGTTCTGTGAAGCTCTGCCAGGTGGGCATTGAGCATATGCATCGTGGTGCATAGAGGAAGAACTCTGCTGTGAGTTCAGGAAGAAGAACATAATCACTAAGGATTCTGAGAGCTCTGCCAGGTGGGAATTGAGTAGGTGCAAGGAGTGCACAGAAGACAGAACTATTGGACGTTCTGGGAGAAGACACTCTGCCAGGTGGGCATTGATACCTTGTGCAGACAGGCACAGAGAGAAGAGAACTCTTTGAGTTCTGTGAATTGAAGAAGAATCCACTAAGGGATCTTCACAGGGTTACTGAACACCCTGCAGACTCAGCAAGAGGTTTCTTGAGGCAGAGGATAGCCAGGAGGGCATCCCAACATTCTCCATCTGCAGGAGAAAGGAAGAAAGATAAAATCCCTTTGGGGTCTGAGCGTTTGAGAAGCTCAGGAGAGATAACACTCTCTGTGCACGAAGACTCTGTAAAGGCACAGAAGTCCGAGAATCCCTTGGGGATTCGAAAGGAACAAATCTCAAGAGGAACATAGTTGTGGAGAACACAAGCGAGGCTTAAAATCTGAGGAGCTCACAGAGGACAAAGAAGAAAAAGGTTGAGGCCTTTGGGGGACTTGGAATTCTTCCAAGCATCRGAAGAAAGTGCAGAAGCTCAGGAGGGAGCACAGCAGCCGTCAGATCAGCTGGAGAAAGAGATCTGGACCATTGAAKATTTCACATCCAGGAAGGAAGCTCAGGAGGAGCGTACAAGCAGGATGGATCTGAACCCTCAGATCTAGAGAAAAATCCCGTCAGTTGTCAGATTTGGTGAAGGAGCAGGGAGGTTATGACCGGGTTTCCAAGGTGTGAGCCCAGGAGATTGTGGACCGTCGGATGTTCACATAGATACTCGTCAGCCATCAGATCGACCGGAAGGTGCATGGTGTTTAAACCATCGGGAATAGCCGAAGGGAAAATCCCGACACATATCGGGATATCAACACTCGGGATATCGGAGTTCTCGTGGTCAAGAAAGCCGAGACATTTCAAGTCCCGAAACAACGAAAGAATCGTAGCCGTTGGTTTGTGGGAGGACGCATGTCATGTGATCATCCATTTCGGAGATCCGGCACTGAAACTCGCAGAGGTGAAGGCCCCGAAGTAGGTGTCGGGATATCGGGACTTCAACGATTGGCATATCGGGAGTCTTGAGGATAGGAGATCGAGCGACCCGTCGGTATATCGACTACCGAGGTTTTGAGTTGACAGAGGATTTTGTCATCGGGGTATCAGAAACTCTGAAATCGCGACATTGGATCTGGACCGTCCATCTTGAGGAAACACATGGCGGAGATCCAGATTATCGGGGAAAGTCCCGATAGGAGAGCCACATCGGGAGATCGCACATCGGGATATCGGAAATCCCATGGGAACAAGTTTTATGCATTTAGGGATCACGAAGTCTGAAACCCTGACAATAATGAGGAAAGCGCCATCGAGAGGGCCAGCTGTCAGCATATCGGAGAATCGGGATTCGAGGGATCGAAAGTCCCGTGGGCAAAGGCATTTCAGCATTTGAAACCCCGAAGTCCCGATAAGAGGATACAAGGCTCTGGTCTTATGAGAGCCGGTCATATGGGGCAGAGTATAGCTAGGAGGGGCTAAGATCGGAAGGGAGCACATCAGCGAATCGAAGTTCGCAAGTCCAAGAGTATAGGAACTTTTGACGTCGGGGATCACGAAACCCCGAAACCCGAAACTGAGTCAGGGAAGATCACGACTTAGTGCAAAAAAGCCGTGTGGGTGAATTAAGGACCTGTGGATCGGGTTTTCATTAGAGATTCTAGCAGGGAATCAGAAGAGCTAATTCTGCTCGCATGAAATGATTGAACGATCCTATGAGCAGATGTAGAGGTAGGAAGCGTAGGCGTCTGCATCACATGTCATTGTCAAAGAACTTAGACTGCAAGGTTGTTAGACCTGCAAAAGAGAATGGAATTTAGTGTTTCTTTGTCACGAAAATTACAATGTTGGTGTGAGTCCATAAACATTTGGAGGTTGGGTGTCTTGTGCGATGATGACCTCGACATTAGGTGTATGTCATAAATTTCTTATCTGGACATTGCAGTGTTAATGCAATTTCCATAGTCGACGATGGGTCGATTGCATTGCCACAAGAAATATTAATTGTGTAATTAATTAACATACTTGAAGGACGTGAATCCCAAACAATGACTGAAACTCTTCGACCAGTCATGTGTTAAAAAATACATTATTTTATATTTAAAAAAATAAGAAATTGTATTTTCTATGTCTAACATTAGGTTGCACACATGAACATTTTTAAGTTAACCAAAATTAATATATAGTCAACTCAGATCCTCGGAAGCGATCAAAATCCATAGAGCTAGTTTATTTCCATCATGTTGGTTGGGATAGAAGGATCCACTATCGGGAGAAAGAAACAAGGTAGCAATAAAAGCACCTGTGCAAATGCAAGATGGGGATGGAAGCACTCTACGAATAGGAAGTCACTTTGTTCTTATCAACCTGTGATCTTGATGAAAAAATCGAGAGATGCTTGCGGCGAGGCCATGGTGATTTATTTGAACCATACAAGTCAATACTTCAAGCATCGAACAACTTACATTTTTTTCAAATATCAGATCTACTGCAATAGAAGAAATGCATTCTCCTTATTCAAAGCACGGGAAACCATAGGAAGATTGATATTCGGTGGAAATAACTTTGGAATATCTAGTATATCAAGGTCTCTTCTAAATAATGAAACAAAATCATCACATGAAGGTGGTAGTAAAAGGTGATCTTCAAAAACCAAATCATAACCTGAATATGTCAAACTTCCTGCAAGTGGTAGGATAAAGTAATCTTCAGAAAGTGTTTCAAAGTCCATAGTCCATAATTCCTTCCCATTAACTTTTCCCAGTTACTTGTCGATGTAGGCATCGGGAAATTTTGAGAGCCTCTTTCTCGGATTATATACCCACCTTCAACCACCAGAAGAATATTCTTGCAAAGAGCGGTAAGCTCTTCGACCCAGATGCAATTATATGCATAGGAATAGTGAAAATAATGTGTAGTAGTGATAGAAAGTTGATTGTAGGTGGAGTTTTTTACTACATCCAGAGTTCGGTGAACAAAATTTGACAAAAAAGCTGACTTTCTGTGAAGTCTGTTACTACACCCAGAAGTCGCTCAACAAAATCTGGCATAGAAACTTCTGTAATTTTAGGATGTTGATTCAACCACTCATACAGTTTCTCACATTCGTGAGGATCCAAATTTATAATTTCCTTCTGAGTATATTCGTGCATGGAGTAATATTTGGCAGTACTTCTGAATATTCCAGACCATTTTGTAAGCCACGATATGTGTGACTCCTCTGACGAAAGATAAATTCTGGTGTGGTATACAAGATTTGATACACTTGCCAAATCTCTGTTGTTGGAAGAAGCTCTATACTTCAACAAAGGAGAATTTTTTAGGTGACTTGAAAGTCACTTCCGATTTCTAGTAAAAAAACAAAGAAGTTCAACATACGAATATTCAGGCAGGCCTTTCAACCAACCAAAGGATCAAATACAGGGAGAATACCAATCATAAGATACTTGAATTTTTTTTGTTTGAGTTTCTGTTAGCTAACAATTTTTTTTTCGCTAAAAGATGATGTCACATAAAACCATTCCCTCGTCTTTCAATTGGGCCTGAATGGTATATCCAAGTTGTCTCACATGTGGATGACCAGAAACATTACAAGGAAGGCACCTTAAAGACCAAGTTTTCGATGATAGAGGGAAATGGGAATAAGTATTTAAAATGAACAGTGGAGGATGATAATATAATCTTCCATAAATCTTGGTTTAATGCGTTTTAATGGGAGATGTCCTTGAATGTTTTGCGTATTAATGCCAATATTTTCAAATATGTGTGGTGAGTTGTCACCAATAAAGGAATGATTAATGTGCATTGGGAAGGGTGCAAAAAATGCGTTGAAAGGTTTGTGAACCTGTAAGTCCGGGAAACCGCGAATTTGTGACAACAAGAGGTGAAGAATCAACTAAGTATGGAAAGGTGGAGAAGAATGCCTTAAAAAAATTAAAGTAAGAAACAATTTTTCTGAGTTCAAGATCCACAAAAAAAAAAAGGTTCAGATCCCATAATATTGACCTCTGCTAATTCGATACCAGGCGACTGGAGTGCATCTGGGGTGCCTGTGAGAAAAGCTAACGATTTGATGAATAATTGCTTCTATTGCAACATGTGACATTAATTGTGTCTTGATAGTATTTAAAATGAACACTTGCAGACGATAATATAATCTCTCGTAGATCTTGCTTCAATGCATTTTAATTGGAGATGTCCTCAAAATTTTCGGTTATTAATGCCAATCTTTTCGAACCTATATGGTGAATTGTCACCAATTAAAAGTGTAATTAGTTTGCATTGTTAAGTGTTCGAAGGTGGCGTGGATGGATGGGAGCGATAAATTCTTTCAAACTTTTCTGAACCCGGGAGTCTGCGTACCAGTGAATTTGGGACAACAAGAGGTGAAGAATCGACTAAGTATGGAAAGACGGGGTGGTGAGATGGACGAGGACAGACTCATCGTAGGTAGAGTGAAGCTTGCAAGTTCAAGGAGTCCAGGGTCGAATTGTAGATGAAGAATGTTTTGGGAGCAATATGTATATCATAGATTAATGGGCATGAGAGTTTGATAGTGCCAATCTGGGAACTCGCGACCATAAATATTAACTATGGGAAAAAAATTATCAGCTATGGAATATAGATGGACCTCGACAAAACCAGGTTCAAGTACAAAGAGAATTTGTTTATAGTTATTCAAATACCAGTCATATTATTTTATTTTAATAGTATTTTTGTGGCCCAAATGTAAACCATGTTCCAATTTGAAGGGTGTTTTCGGCTCGCAAAGTTTGTTGAAACACATAGGTGATAGATAAAATATGAGTTAACATTTCCATATGAAAGCATATTCTCAAATATGGAAACCTGTAATATATGCACAGTATTAAAGAGGGGCATGGCGTCAACACCTTTGTGGATGACAATGGGCTAGCACAATATTTCATTCTTACTATGATGATGCCTTAAAAAAACTAAAATAACCAAATTTATTTTGCCAATTCAAGATGGAAAAATAAAAATCATCACATCCCATAATATTCTCCCATCAATGCATTTTAATGGGAGATGTCCTTGATATTTCCACTTATTAATGCCAATATTTTCGAACCTGCCCGGTGATTTGTCACTAGTAAAATCATAATTAATGTGCATTGGGAAGGGAGGAAGGTGGCAGGGATGTAGGAGAGTGAAAAATGATTTCAAACTTTTGTTAACCCCGAAGTCCGTGAAGCCAAGAAACTTTGAAGAATTGACTAAGGATGGAAAGGTGGGGCGGTCATACGGAGTCATCATAGGTAGAGTCAGTATTGCGAGTTCGAGGATTCCATGGTCGAATTGTAGATCTCCAAATTTTTGGGTGCAAGATGTATACCCCAAACAGGGGGTATGAGATTTTGATAGCGCCTACCCACGAACCTGCGACCATAAAATTGGCTAAGTATGAAAACGAACGACGGACGATCAGATTGGTGATGTGAATATATAGATGGGCATGATAATTTGTTAGTTCACCACCCTAGGAACCTGTGATGATATAAATACGACTAAGTATAGAACCAGAAATGGATAATAGAGGGGAATAAGAAAAGGGATAAAAGGTTAAGTATAGAAGAGGAAAAAGAAAGGGAGAAAATAACTTTATCCCTCACAAAACAACACTTATTCTAATAATTATGAAGCCATAGGAACACATTAACTATGGGAAAAACATTCTCATCTATGAAATAGAGTTGGAGCTTGACAAACTTTGGTTCAAGTCCAAAGAGATGTTGTTTATCTCTATTTCAACATTTTTCATATTATTTTATTTTAATAGTATTTTTGGTGGCCCAAATGTAAAACCATGTTCCAATTCACATTTCTCAAGTGGAGATGTGATTGTGAATAAAAATTTCCTTGAACCACAATCCAGGAGCAGGAAAAGTGCAATGTTGACTGTTTGTTGAGCAGAGATTTGTTGACTATTAAGTAATGTATTTCCAAGTGCACGTATCATTTGCATAATATCAATATGATTTCTTTCATGTTCTTTGCGTATTCTTTTGAATTCACTTGTCATATATTTGTCAACCTTTTCCATGTACGAGGCACAATATGATGCTGTGGCATATGCATTGAGGACATACTGTGTGTCTGTATTTTCATTCCACATAACTAGCTGGTACTTGGAGAAACTATTGTTCCATATATGTAAAGTTTTCGTTTAAGGAAAACTGTTGGTTGTTTAAGTGTAGATTGTATGCATTGGGTGTACTGATCTTCTGTTGGATTTAGCTTTGCCAAGAAGTCTTGGAAGCTCATTAAGTCATCAAAGTCTCCTTCTTCTAGAAATGCGAACAAAGATTTAGATTTCTCAATGAAAACATTGTCCTCCAAACTAATTGTCTCTACAATTCTTGTTTTTCTCATTGGCGGTACAGGGAAGTTGTATCTGAAATGTGATTTTTTTTCGTTTTTTACAGCTTCTTGTATGATAATGTCTATGAACTTTGGCAAGCCCTGGATCCAAATGATTTGTGTTGCATGTCATGTATTTTTCCACAAACTTCTTAATCTGTGAGATGTTGTCATTTCCATAGACCGGTGAACCCTCTGTCCACAACAGTGTGTGGCCATGCCCACTCCCTCTATTCTAGAATTAGGTCAAAAATTAGTAGTCCGATAGTAGTCACTAAACATTGCCTCATCAATTCACTCACTCGTTTGTTGTTTGTTGCTTGCTCTTTTTTTCTTCAACTTTGCAAGGTTGAAGTCCTGCATCCACAGTTGGCCCTATTGTTTCACTTTACACCATTGGGATTTCGCATCTGTGATTGGAACTGCATTTCTTTCATTCCACATTGATAGGTAAGTTTCAGTGCCAGGGTTGCACTCAAACGTATGGTTTTTAGGAATAGGAAATATGAGGAGAACATTCGATTTCCTTTTTTATATCTCACTATGGGTGCAACAGAGGTGGATTATGTGCCCAACATTGACATTAAAATGGGAACAAGACATTTTGGAAGGGACCATAATGAAAAAAATGCACCAAATGTATTGTTTTCACACAAGAACGAGACATCATCACACTCCTGTTTCTCTGGAAAACGTATCGTTTCCAGGAACAAAAACAAATGAGGAAAACATTCGATTTACTTTTTTATATCTTAATATGGATGCAATAGAGGCAGTTTCTGAGCCCAACATTGACATTCAAAGGGGAACACAATGTTTTATAAGGGAACAACATGAAAAAATGCACCAAACGCATGGTTTTCAGGAACACAAAATACGAGGACAAAATTCATTTTCCTTTTTTTTAATATGTCACTATGGCTGCGACAGAGGTGGGATATATGGATAGCATCGAAAACATCACACTCCTATTTCTCTGGTCATAGTAGTCACACACGAAGATGTTCTACAAGAGGATTTTGGCTCAGGCAATCCCAGTATTGAAAATTATTACTTGCAAACTGGAAATAGAAAACAACAACCAATGAACAAGAATGAAATGACAACACTGAGACTCACCAGTGAATGGGGAATGACAAAAGTCCAACCCCTGGCCTGCAAACTGCAACAACATGTCAAACTACGGATGAAGGACCCCAACCTTGCAAAGTTGAAGAAAACAAGAGCAAGCAAAAAACAACAAACCAGTGAAAAAGTACCAAGGGGTCAAACTGTAGCTGCAGGACTTCAACTGTGCAAAGTTGAATAAGAAAAAAATAACCAACATCCAACGAACCAACGAGCAAGCATCAACCAGTCAACCAAGAATTCCGGTGAAGAACAATATTTCCCAAATTCACTACAGACAAGATTGTATCAAAAAGTCGGAGGAAAATGTATTGTAACACGCCTCTCAAGAAAACATTTCAGACTGTGAGGCCTGTTAGGTAAACATTTAAGGCTGTGAGGACCGTCCAAAGGCCTCCCACTGTGTAAAAATTTAATAAAGTTTCAATTTGTGTGGTTGACATTCTACATCCGCAATTGGATTTGCACTTCTTTCGTTCCCCATTCACGGGTAAGTTTCATTTCCATGGTTTCATTCTTATTCGTTGTTTGTTTTTTTTTCCAGTTTGCAAGTAAGAATTTTCAATACTGGGAATGCTCAAAATACTCTTGCAGAACATCTTTGTATGTGACTACTACGACCAGAGAAACATGACTGTAATGTTGTCCTGGTCTTGTTCCTGAACATCAATGTTCGACACAGAACCCACCTCTATCGCAACCACAGTGACATATAAAAAAGGAAATTGAATTTTCTCCTCACATTTTTTGTTCCTGAAAACCATACGTTTGGTGAATTTTTTTCAGACTACACCTCATATTTTTTTTGCATTGCTATTATCCAACGACTCCTAGTTTAATGTCCAGGACATGGAGGTGGGAAAATGTGATTGGAAGGGAACAAACTAAAAAAAATGCACCAAACGTATGGTTTTCAGGAGCATAAAAAATGAGGATAAAATTCGATTTCCATTTTTATATGTCACTATGGTTGCGATAGAGGTGGGTTCTATGTCGAACATTGACATTCAAGAACAAGACCAAGAAAATGTCACATTCCTGGTTCTCTGTTCATAGTATTCACATACAAAGATGTTTTGCAAGAGGATTTTGACTCAAGCATTTCCAGTATTGAAATTTTTCACTTGCAAAATGGAAATAGAAAACAACAAACAACGAATAGGAAGGTAAACATGGCACTAAAACCCACGGTCAATGGGGAATGACAAAAGCGCAGTTCCAATTGCGGTTGCAGAATCCAAAGCGTGCAAACTGCAACAAGAGAAACGGTCAAACAAGAGAAACAACAACAGGAAAACAAGAAACCAGTGAACAAGAAATGAGCAAGCATCAACCAGTGAACGAGTAATGCCGCTGAAGAACAATATTGCCCATATTCACTGCATACAACATTGTATAAAAACAATCGGAGGAAAATGTATTGTAACAAGCCTGTTAAGTAAACATTTAAGGCTGAGGCATGTTAGGTAAACATTTAAGTCTGTCAGGACTATCGAAGGACCTCACGTTGTGTAAACATTTAAGAAAGAATGCAGTGTGGCAGGTGTGTTTACGTACGCAAAATAATTATTATATTATTTTATAATAATATTAAATAATAATAATAATAACAATAACAATAGTTCGAACAATAGAGACTATGCAAAAACAATTTAGTCAAAGGAAAAACTAATATGAAGTCAACTAATAAAAAACTGACTCTCGATGCTCAAAACTTTGGATATCTAAACACTTCAATAAAAATAGTAAAAATTAAAAAAGACCTTAGATGATCAAAATCTTTGGATATGCTAACATATAAAACATTGGGAATAGCGAAGCTGGCGATAAGACCTCCAATGTGTTACCTAATCAGATCATGACATATATGATATTTATTATTATATACAAATCAATGTTTTTAGTTCTCTAGTTCCAACAATATAGATTATGCAAATATTTTTAGTGAAAGGATAAATTAATATGAAATCAACAAATTATCGAACAAATTATCGATCACTATAATCCCTCTACACCTTTGACAGGGACTAATAATAAAAAGAAAATCTTAACAACAAACTTTGAATCCAATGCATCTTATATGCCTCCAAGACTGATGCTCCAAGAGTGTCTTTAAGACATTATTTGAGTCCAATGCATTTATATATCTTCAATATTCATGGGAATTTAAAAGAGTGAGGTATTGAAACCCAAAAAGAATAAGCTATTAAGATATGCATGCATCATGTTCTACTAAGAGTGGTAAGAGTGTTATTTTTAATATCTTAGAATTTACAACTACTTGACTTTCGTGACAATGATAGTTATATTTAAAATGGGTATTGATTTATTTATATATTCATTTGAAATAATATAAATAAATACGTATTAAAAATAAATTTGTAATTTATATAAAGTAATCAAATTATAATAGTGTTATTTTCAATATCTTAGAATTTATAATTACTTATTTTGTAATTTTTTTTTAATAAAGTAATCAAATTATAAGAGTGTTATTTTCAGTATTTTAGAATTTACAATTACTTGATTTAATGGTATTTAAAAAAAAATAGATATTGATTTATTTATATATTTATTTGAAATTATATAAATAAATACTTATTAATGATATTTAAAAAAAAATGGGTATTGATTTATTTATATATTTATTTGAAATAATATAAATAATTACTTATTAAAAATAACTTTGTAATTTGGTTTGTAATTTAGTTTTTATAAAGTAATCAAATTATAAGAGTATTATTTTCAATATCTTAGAATTTACAACTACTTGTTATTTTTTAAGAAAGGGTATTGATTTATTTATATATTTATTTGAAATAATATAAATAAATATTTATTAAAAATAAATTTGTAATTTGATTTTTATAAAATAACCAAATTATATGAATATAATGTTAAACTCATTGTTAATAAAATAAATAATTATTAAAAATAAATTATTAAATTAGTTTTATAAAACAATAAAATTACATGACTATAATGTCAAACCCATTTAAAACAAAATTTTTAATAAAATCACCATTTAAAATAAAAATGTTTACTTAATTTTCTCAAATAAAATTTGATTCCAATATTTTCCATAAAGTTTCACTATTTTCTAATATACTTTTATTCTAAAAATATATGATCAATAATACTCTTTACATCATTGCAACAATTTTGGAAGAACCATCCTTTATAGTACTTCATTACCAGGAAGGTTATTTGAAGGAGATTGTAAAGGATTGTATTATAAAGGGATGATTTAACTATTTACCTATATTATGACATGATATAATTCCTCTTTCTTCAATTTATTCTTAATGAAATGTCTCAGGTAGACTTCACAATTTTTGAAACAAATAACTCATCTATATTTTGGTTTAATAATATTTAACTGTTTGATTTTAACTTAATTTTAACTAGTTATGGTTTGTTTCACTTTAACTATAGGCAAACAACTTATAGGCAAACAACTAAGAGATAAACAAGATTGATATTGCATTATAAGTAAAAGAAATGTATACACATTAAGGATAATTTCTATAATTATTTCAATAGCATAAATCAAAATAAAAAATTCCATATATATTGCAAAAATTCACCCTTTGACAACAATGAATTCTCCTCATTAATTCTTTAAACAAATTTACAAAATTATAAAAGAAAAAGTCAAAGTTACATGTATAAATTTATTTGTAAGTGCTTCCCTCACCTGTCTCTTGGTCTTTTGATTTCCAAAATACAAAGTTCTCACATTCTTTATAAAAAAAAAATTCCCCTTAGCTTTATCCTCGAAATATTGAACCCAAGCCTCCTAAGATGGAAATAATCCAAAAGGTCATGGAAAAGTCAATATTGAAATACCACCTCATACATAAGTAAATCTTGACATGTTGGATCAAATCCATTTTGCAAGGCATTAACAAAAAAATTATTCAATTAATTTATTTTGAAGGACTTGAAATATACTCCTTCAACCTTGCCTTAACCATATTTTTTTCTTCTATGACTACTTTATCCATATTGATATTATCTTTGAGATCTTCTAGGAATTATTATATTTTTCTAGGTGCACTTGATTCACCCAAATAAGGAAGATGACATCGCTGGATCACTCTATCAACTACTTTGAATAGGTGGTGGCCCTTTTTTCTTGTGTTAACTTGTTGACCTTGAGAGGAGTGGACTGAGGGGCAGGTGTGTTGGGTTTAGGTTAATAACCTGTTGTGCCTCCTTGACACACTTAGTGGCTTCCAACCAAGTTTGAGGGTGACCCATGATGACCTGGGAACAAATTTCATCCTTGAGGTTACTGATAAAGCATTCTCTGAAGAAAGCATATGACATTCCCTCTATTTAGAAAGCCAAGTGCTCAAAGGAAGAAATAAAATATTCCACTGTTCAGATTATTTCAACTTGGTCAAACGTCCTAAATGGTGGGCATCTGTGTCAAATTGTTCATATATCTCTACAAAAAACTATGGCCAAGAAACATACCCTTGGCATGCATTGCGACGCCATTGCCACCATTTCCATATTTTTGAATCCAAATATAGAATTCCATAATGAATCTTGGTTAAGTCATGAGTGATACCATGCAGGGAGATATAATGTTCCATCTGAGTAACCTAGGCTTGTGGATCTGATCCATTAAAATTGTTGACCTCGACTCTGGGGGGACGGGGGTGTGGAGGGCCACGAGGTAGGGAGTTGGAATGAGAGTGTAGAGGCTAGTTGGATTCAACACCTTTAGTATAGAGAGGTTGATCAAAGGAGGAAGGTACCTGGAATTTTTTCATGAATTACTTGAGAGCGGAATGGACTTCAACAATTTGGCTACCGAGTTGGGCTTGGATGTGGTTAATTTTTGCATGAATGGTTGGAATGTACCTATTTACTTGGGCCTAAAGGGTAGTAAGGTCAATATTCAGTTTTTGATTGGTTTCTTCTTGGTGGGTGGGAGCCATGAGGGGATGAGGGGTGGATCCACAGACTAGAAAGAATAGGAATGATATATACCATGATGTTCATGGCAGTGAGAGGAGACCAATGGGATAAGTGGGAAATAAGGGTGTTGGGATCATTATGGGTCCATGGGGTAAAAACAAGTTAAAAATGAGAGGTATCCCAATGGTTAGGGAGAAAAGAGGAATTCATTAAGATAAGTCTCAAATAAGGTTGCAGGTAGGTAAAAAACGGTTAAAGATGATAGGTATCGCAATGATCAGGGCTAAAAGGGGAAATCAATGAGATAGATCACAAATAAGGGTGTGGGAAGGTAATTAAAAAGTTAGAAATGATAGGTATCAAAATGATCAGGGAGAAAAGGGGAATCCAATGAGATAGGTCTCAAATAAGGGTGCTCGTAGGCCCCATATTTTTTTTCCTTCTCTTTTTCTCTTTTTTTTTCTCTTTTCTTTTTTTTCCACTCTTGCATAGTTATTCTTCGATCTGAGTATTACTACATTTTCGAAATTCCCAAATTTTTAACATGAAAATTGGTGTAGTAATTTCGCAACCCTAATGAAGGAGGCAAGGTTGCACTTGGACTAGATCTTGTTTGTTCCTTTTATGTTCTATTTCCTTCCCAAGGGTTAGGGTTTTCGGGGTGCCTACAGACAAGGGATTTACCTGTGCGATATCTCTTTGATATACATGCAGTGTCGAACAATAGTACTTGGCCCAATATCTCAAGGCACAAACTAAGGAGGATAGACCGTACCCTTAGTTGTACTACCTGATTACCCAGGTACTAGAGAGTATATTCCTGGGTGTTGTTCTGGGTGGCACTATAGAAGTTAGGTTGTCGATCGATTGATCTATGGTTGGTTTCATGATACCTAGGGGGCTCTCGATATACCATAGGTACTTGGAAGTGCAAGTCTGTATACATGTGTTGTCTAATGTGCTACAACTCGAAGCGACAACAATAGGGATTACAAAGGTGTCCAACATTGTGAGATTAAAAATATCTTGTATGTCCTATGTGTATGCTTCCCGGACCATGAATTTATGCATTGAATGACATATCACTGTAGTTTAAAGACACTGGAACACGTCTCTACCTTGGAAAAAAATTAACCCACAATTCCTACCAAGGAAAGTGCTCTAATACCACTTGTTATTCACTTGGTTATATAATATTAAGAAAAAACATGAATATAACATAAATTACCAATAGAACAATATAATGTAGAGAATAACACACCAAAATGATACCTTTATTGAAATGATTGGCTCTTCGAGAGGGAAACCTATAATAGAGAAATGCTCTATTACAATAATTCACAAGACAAAACATTCCCATACCTCCTACTCTTATTTATACTAATTATATTTTCTAAAGAACATTCTAGATGAAGATCTTTCTAGAAGCAGAAGATTCTATTAGTTGTTCTTACATAGACTTGTTCATATTTATTATATAAGAATTATTAACTTATGTTGTCCTTTATTACATGAAAAATATATTATTCTATCTATGTGATGGGTTAGGGAGGTTGGGTCCCTAACAAAGAGTTCCTTCAACACTACTCTTCATCTTTATGCAAGCTGGCATCTAGTTTCCCAATGCCACTATAGTACAAACAATATCTTTCTTCTCAATTATGGATAAATATTCAGGAGATCCCTTTTCTTCTTCCTTCAGTTTTATTAGTTTGTTAAAGCTAAGTTTAGTTCTCTCTTGTTGTTCCTTCTTTGTGTTGTCTTTATTGGAAAAAGTGAGAAGCTATGAAGAATAATCATATAAGTCTTGCAATGATTTAAAAATGATCCTTTGAGTTATGTTTAGTTCATTGTACACTTCTAGAGCACGCATTTTGAACTTAGTTAGGCTAGTTCTTTCCATGTTGTAATACTCCACTTGATGCTCCAATATTTATATATTTTTATTTGATTCTTATAATTTGTTTTCCATCATGATAAAAATCATATCTATGTCTTGAATAAAAGAAAATTCTATTGAGACAATTTGTTAAGCCCTAGATATTGAGTTATTACATTTCTATTGATATATTCATGTTTCCCTTATTGGTCGACTAGACCCTTTGATTATAATTGTACCATTTGTCTTCTATATATACGATGGAGACCTAGTTTTAGAAATCATATCATCTTGTGCACATATTATATTGTAAAAGGAGACTTCCGCTCGAACAAGCTTCTAATTTATTCTCCTATAAAAATCTCAAGCTGCAGAGTTACTTTCATTTCTATTTTTATGCTATTTGAGTATTTTTCGCCTAACATTCAATATTAAAGCATACGATCCTTGGGTTTCTCTCCTTCAAAAAATTCATCTTGGTATTTTTTCTATAAGTTTTTCTTTCTAGAAAATTTTAGTCCATGAAAATTTTGAATCCTAAGGAGACATAGAGAAATACCCGATAAAAATATTAACTTTTGGTTTTCTATACTTTCAAAGATATAGCTTGTGGAAATTGTGATTTCTTATTAGTCCTTAAATTACTCTCAAAGAAGTCATCTTGTTATTTTTTCTATAACGTTTCTTATGACAAGTTTTAAATAGTGAAATTTTTGGGAGACTGGGGAGTGCTAGTGAGGTACATGTTGTAAACATTTTAGGGGCTAGTTTTCTATACTTTCAAAAATATAGATTGTGGAAATTAGGGTTTTTGACTGGGCTTGAAACTATCCTCAAATAATGTTTTTGGGAAAACTATCATATCTAAATCTAGAAAAGTCCAAATTGAGTTCCATTATTTCCATTACAAATTGGATAGATCATAGTATGTCATCTTGAAATTTCAAAAGCAGATGTAAAAAAATGGATAGATGGCAGGATATACACATTTTATCTCTCTTCAAAGGGAAAAAAACAACAAGTTTTGGGAAAGTTAACATAATTTTCTCTTTGAATGTTGGAATTTGGTAAAATTTATGGCACTATAGAGAAGACATATCCATCTATTGCAAATCAAAATTTCAAACTCATATCGGCCAAAATTTTAGATATACTTCAGGAGAAATCTTGTCTAATAAGATAGTCTACAAACCATTGTTTGCAAAGGTATGTTAACTCAAAATTAACATAAATGTTTATTGAAAGATATGTTTTTAGTGATTCAAAAATTTTGATAAAGAGAGAAAATAAGAGCATTATTATCTTGTCACATGGAAAAGGTTTCTGCAAAAAGTTCTACACTTACTTAAACTCCAGAGAAATCATACATGATGCTTAAAGGTGAACACTTATGGTACCAAGTATCCCTATTAATAAATCAATTTAATGAAATGGGTGACACTGTATTGAAAAAAAATGATTTCTTACATTTGTAGGAATTACTTAAAACTCAAATAAATCAAAAGATAGAAAAATTACAAAATTTTGTGGATCAAAAGATGGAACAATTACAAAATTCCATGGAAACCATGATCTTACATACCCTAGATGAGATATTACCTAAAGTTGATATTACGAAATAAGGAAATATTGGAAATAGGGATAAAACAATTGTTGAACCCTAGTCACATATGAGGAATATTTTAGCAATAGTGGAAAACATGAGGATTGAGTCCTAGAATCATGATTATTAATCATTCCAAGGTATACATCATTGGAAATTCAATTTGGAACTAAGAAAATACTCAATTCCCAAGATTGATATGAGGAAATTTGATGGTAAAGATCCTATAAGAAGTATATTCTAGATGAAGCAATTCTTTGATCTACACCAAGTGCCCATTTTACAAAAGGTAATTCTTGCATCCTTGTATTTAGAACCTAATCAATTGGTTTGATACCAATAAATTTGTGAAAGAAAACAATATTATATTGTCCATTGGTCCATTTTTATGAATGAATTGTGTAATATACTAGATATAAAAAGTATGCAGAACAAAAATAAAATCCTAGAAATGGTAGAATAACAACAATATAACCAGAACAATCACCACAATAACACTAAAATGATATAAGAATAACAAAAGAAATAACACTTTGATTCTGAGAGCAATGTTCACGGGCCTCTTCGAGGGGGCAACCTCCAGTCGAGCAGATCTCTATTACAATAATATCCAAGCTAGGGTTCTCATACCCTCAACTCCTATTTATACTAAATATGTATATCAAAAGAAGCATCTAGAGGAAGATCCTTCTAGAAGCGAAAGCTTCTATTAGGTCTTCTTACATTCGACTTATTCTATTTTATTGCAAGGCCTTATTAATATTGACCTTTATTACATCTGAATATATTGTTCTACCTATGTGTGGGTTAGAACCCTACCATATCCTCCCCCTTAAAAAAAACCTTGTCCTCAAGGCTTGAGATGTGGAAACTGCTGTATAATGGTAGCTGGTTCCCAAGTGGCATCTGCTGGAGTTGTATCTTTCCACTGGACTAACACTTCCTTGATGGTTCTTTGACACAGGCGATGCTCACACTGGTTCAAAACTGCTTGTGGCTGTAGCCAAATGAATCCTTCTTTGTCTAACTCGGGAAGGTTGGTTTGGAATTGGCACTTAGTTCCAATCACCTTCTTTAAGCATGAAACATGAAAAACATGATGTAGCTTAGAATGATTGGGAAAAGCTAACTGATAGGCCACCTGTCCCTCATGCTTGAGAACGGTATAAGGACCATAAAAGTTGGGCGCTAGCTTCTGACAATGCTCGACCTTTAGGGAATTTTGCTTGTAAGGTTGCAGTCGAAGAAACACCTAATCCCTTTCTGCAAATTGACGTTCAGAGCGGCCTTGATCTGCTTGTTGCTTCATGTGATTATGTGCCATGACCAAATTCTCTTTGAGGCTATGGAGAATAGCCTCGCAAACTGTAAGCGTTTGGTCATCCGCCTGGACCTTCGAGACACCCGGTAAGTATGAGAGAACTGAAGGTGGCTTTTGTCCATATACTGCTTCAAAAGGAGTCATGCATGTAGCTGTATGGTATGAGGTGTTGTACCACCATTCAGCTAGGGGTAACCATTGGGCCCACTAATTTTTCTTTTCCGAGGCAAAACACCTCAAATATGTTTCCAAACACTTGTTGACAACTTTCGTTTCACCATCATTCTGGGGATGATAAGATGTGGTGAGATGAAATTGGGTTCCTTGTAGTTTGAACAGTTCTTGCCAAAAATTGTTGGTGAAAGTTGGGTCGCAATAAAAAACAATAGAATGCAGCATGCCATGAAGCTTGAAGACCTGATATATGAAAATTTGAGCCACCGTGGATATTGTAAATGGGTGTTGAAGAGAACATAAATGAGAATAATTGGAAAGGCGATCAAAAACCACCATGATGACTGATTTATTTCCTGATTTGGGTAAGCCTGTAATAAATCAATAGAGATATCCCTCCAAATAGCAGGTGGAATCAGAAGCGGTTGTAGTGTGCCCGAATATTTGACTGTTTCTCCCTTGTTGCATTGACACACATCACATTCAGTGACAAAATTATGAATGTCTTGTTTCATACCATCCCCAAAAAAAGAACGTTTGTGTAACGAACCTCCATGTTTCGTCACGACATCAAGCCTCCATTTTTTTTTTTTTTGTGTGTGTGTGTAGAAGAG
>SNQJ01S0000310.1:38475-55937 GCA_010110895.2 Picea sitchensis
CTTGACTAAAATTATAAATGAGCCATTAAGCAAATGGACATTCAATGCAACCAGTCTAGCAAGGTGAAATATGCAACCCATCTTTAATCCAACACTCCTTCTAACTAGCCATTAATCTTGATGACATTAACATCCATTTCAAACTAGAAGGATACCATTTAAAATAAACAATGAAGCAATAATAAAAGCCCTTATCACAAATCAAATTATCAAGGCATTTAATAACATGGCATTAAATAATAAATGACCTATCAATTAATATAGCACTAACAATATGTTGACAAGCGAAATTGACCGCTCGTCAACAGGAGGAGTGAATACGGTCCGGGGTTGTCTATTTAACCCAAGCCATTTGTATTAATCCACTCTGACGGGTTTAGCGGCTCCGTTGGCCGATCTAAGTCCTAAGAAAGTGAAAAACAAAACTAAAGAAAATAACTTAATGAAAAACACTCGCTGAAAAATATATACAAATCTAAAATATAATTACAGTTAACTAATATTTATAAAATAGCTCTACTTATTATATGTACAATATATCCAAATGATTATATCTCTGATATATGTATAACATTTACAGAATACAAATTTTAATCTAAACCTGCGAAAATTAAATATGGATTGATTTATGACAGCAAAACTATCATTCAGTCTTTTTGATTTTTTATAACTTTTATAAACAAGAAATGAAATAGCAACTGTCTAATTGAAAAACAAATATAACAAACAATACAATGTATTTAGACTACAGGAAATTCCTATATTAATTAAACTAATGAAATAAAATGAGGAAACTAACTTGTAATCGCATCTCCCATTTGTCCTGCATACAGTATCCAAATTCGTTGTTTGATGAGGTAAACCGCAACAGACCTTACAAATGCTTCTCGTAAACGCGAAGCAGTAATGATTGAATGCTAATGACAGAACATATAAGAGAAGTAGTGACAACAATTTTATGATTCCACAAATGGTCACATTGAGATAAATCCGGCTGTGAAAATTTGTATATAAATGTTCAATGAATAAAGAAGATTAATCTTCTAATCTCAAATTTGAACAGAATAATTACTATATGTAATATAAGGGACATAAAACATGGACATCATATAAATTTCATCACATCAATCTGTAATAAACCATGATATCTAAAGTAGTCACAATTTAATTACAAATCAAAATGACCAAAACTTGAATAAAAATACGATATATCGAAGCTAAAGTTGTACCAATATCAACTTCCATTCAAGTCTGTCAATCATAAATCCATAGTTTTTGCTCCCAAGCAGCGATGGTTCCTTAGTTTACAAAAAAACACATTTATAAAGGTTACAGGACCAAAACGTTTCCTGTGGAAATCATCTGATTTGTTCCAAAAAAATGTGGGGGATGCAACCTCCCAGATTCTACTTGATATCAAAACTAACAGCCTATTCTAAAACAACATAAAAATAGCATGCTGAGAGATGCCACCAGTGGTTCAAATCTCCTGTATAAATCGTAGGTTCCTGAAAATACAGAAGAATAAAAGATTTCAGATGCATTTTTAGTTATTCAAACAAATAATTCGAATTCTTGTAACTAGCTACAGAATCTCACGATTTTGTAGCTAGTTATAATTATAACTAGAATCGTATTTTATTGAATCAATCAAAACAAACTAGAGGTAATCTGTGCAAACAAATCATGTATTCTAATTTRAAAAAGAAAAAATCATCCTAAGCTTATTTTTAAAAATCATACCTCAGATTAAGGGATTCGACTTAATCAAGCAATCTTTGAATTTACAATCGCAGTCGCTGCTTCCACRTTCTTAAAAAAAACAGACCTTGTGGATGTATAAYTTGTTGACAGACTGCTTGAAAATCCTTTGGATTGATCAAGGGTTCACAGAAGAAGGCTGAGGCACAAGGCTGGATGGGTGAGAGGGGTTCTGAGGCACAGGCCTGGAGAGGTAATAAACRTTTCAACAATTGCAAACAGACCAAAACGCACCTTTCAGCCACAGAGAAAATATGAGATTTGACCTCTAAAKGACGAKCTATATCTCTTTAATAACCCAATTTATGGGGAACCCGCTCGCGTTGAAGGTAAAAGGGCTCAGTTCGGTTTTGGGTTTTCAAGGGTTTGATCTAATTCAAAACTGTTTGCTCAGAATTGCTCATGCAAAAACGTGTCTCTGGGAGGCAATTACGGGGTTAGCTTTAAGAAGTCTTCAATTACTTCCAATTGCACAGACCTATTTTTTCTTTGCAACCGTCGAACGTCAACGCGAATTCTTGAGCAAATGTTAAATTAAAACCCTTGAACTTTTCAACAAACACACGCCAACCATTCCTTTCTAAGTCATCTGTGACATTGTCAAATGATAACAATGTTTGGACACCGTTGGGATCAATCCTCACCATAGGAGCCATGGATAATAGCATGGAATCGACACGGGATTCAGAGGTAGGGTTTGACAGAATAAACAAAGAGCATTTGCCCCAAGCTTCCCTAATGCAATGCAAAGACAACTCAAAATGGTAGGCGGGAGTGTTAATTGCTATGCGTGTGAGAAAAATCGTGTAGATCGAGGCCATGCAAAAACATAATACCATGTTGTACTTGGAATGACACCTCGGCATAATGGTATGCACAAAGATCATAACAGTTGAACACAATTGTATGCATATCCACGATTTGATCACAAAATTAATATGTCAAATAAACAATTGAATAATTTTTTTTATAAATCAAAACCTCATTAACATTAGTCGAATTCTAAATGGGTGGCGGTTTAATACTCATGTAACCAAGGCATGTTCAAGACCAAGGGGTTATAACCATGAAAACAACCATGTTCATAGCGAAATACGACAATGCGACAATAGACCAAATGAACCTTAATCCTTTAATGAAATCAAACATGAATTCCAGCTGTGAGTTTTCATGCTTACAGTCATGAAAACAAAATCGAAAAGCAGGTACGCAGAAAGCGATGAGTAACAAGTGTCGTTTAATGAAAAAGTTTGTGACGAGTGACGAGAATTTAAAAACCCTGTGTAGGCAGCTTGTAAAAGTAGAGATTATATTATTGCTGCCAACAATGGCGACACACTGGGAGAAGTAGTTATCTCTGCCAAATGAATGAGTCCAGATTAGGATAATCAGAAAAAACTTCAAATCGAAAACAACTAAGAAACTGTTTGAACATCATTACCAGTTTCAGATTGCTTGTTATATTAAAAGACGAAAATTGATGACAATCTTGACAAAAGAGAGTCACGATGTTAAAGTTAAAATCTTTAATACTGTTGACAGAGCCGTTGCTGCCAGCAGGCGTCCATAGCCTCGACAGGGATGCCATTTAATCCACTCCGATATTTGTATCCTGCCAAGAAGTTCCAGATCAGAACGAAGGACATTTAAGGTCAAAAAATTCTATATCTGAGAATTTTCATATACCTGACATTGCTTCGCTGCCAGTGGGCCTGTTTAGTACCCTAACGAAGTTATCTTGGCATAATGCATGCATTTACCCACTTCCAGCAGACCTGTTCAGTATCTCAGCGGGTTTACAAGCACTTCCCACAGCTCTCTGAAGGTTTATTTAGTTTTAAAGATATTTAATAGAGTGGGGTGATGCTGAAAATCTGGATTTTGGACATATTTTAATAATTACAGACCTTGATTTTTATTTTTTTTTAACTTTCCTTCATTAAGATCTAGAAATAGTCTGTTAACAAAACCGACTTTCAAGAGCAGGGAGACATCTTTGAGTTGTTCTCTTAAGGAACGGGGACAGTGTAAGAAGATTTTTTACGGATGATCGTGAGTAAATTCAGTTACAGATTGAAATCAAGAAACGCTTTTCAAACAACAAGCTTTCTTTAACATGGCTGCAAACTTCAGAAATATATCATAATTGATGTTTAAACAACCTTCAACGGTCATTTTTAGAGGGGAATTTTTTTTGTTTTCTTCGTCTGAGCTCGCCCATGATATAGGCATGTGTGTTTAAAAAACAAAGACTGATAAGCATAAATGAAAACAAAACACACCAGTGAAGAAAAAATGGAAATCAAAGAAATCCAATCAAAAAAAATATGTACAGAAGGTGCATCTGAAAACATCATGCAAAAAATCCCTTGGGAGACTGAAAGAAAGTAGAAAAATCCTGTTTGATGTGAAATCAGTCCTACTCGTGGTACCTTGGGTCAGGGTTGATTCATATTTATTTATCTCTTTACTTTCCATTTAAGATTTTCATGACGATACTGCGTTTTTTGAAAATAAATATTCAACTAAAAGCAAAGAGAAAAAGATCAAGCGGACTTCCCTGATAACAGTCGTATTATGGTTCTCGTGGTGCACCCACTTGCGTTCATGACTGCATTATTACAAAGAGAAATAGTGAGAAATAAAACTGAAAGAAAACGTATTCCTAAACCTACCCTAACTATTAAACAAATCAAAATACTACGTGAAGTCATGTTTCCAATGTAGCCATCGGAGTAACTCCAATCCTGCAATGGAAACAAGATCAAGCATTACTAATAAGAATGGTAACCGAAACATATCACACTTACCTTCATAATAATCATCTAAAAATGAAGTAAGCATGATCTTACCATTTCCTTGAATATTCTTGTTGTACGAATCCTCCAGCCATTGTGCAATCTTGTCGTGATAAGGGTCATAATGGCATGGGCGAGTGCAAGAAAATTTTAAAAAATTGTCAAGATTACATGGAAATGAAATAACCATCAGCCAAGGCTGAAATGCCTCATCCTCCTGACAATTCTCTAAGTGTTCATTAATTTCTTCACATGGAGGATCTAAAAGAAATATGTCACGCCTACTTCCAAGATACTTAGGTAAAAAGAAAGCAGGCATAACTTTATCTTTATTATGAAAATTTGTTATATATGAATATTCAAGCCATCCTAAGATCCTGTCACAAAAATGAGGATTCAAACCACGACTTTGATGAAACAAATATGGGAAAATCATCATAAGAGGATTTGTGATGTCAGTCGGATCATTGGTTTGAATGACTCCTTTGATGAGATTGATCATTTCAAAATGTGAAGTATAAACATTAAGATTCGAGCTAAGAAAAGAACGAATATGAAATGTAGAATGTTTGATCTCCATAAAATATAGTGCATTGTCTTTTTCAACAATAAACTGTGTAAAATCATCTTGCAACATGTCCTTTTCCCATATGAGTGATGAAAGTGAACAAGCATCAAATCCAAGTTTATCAATGTTAGGTTTGGAATTGATTTCACCAAAATTTAGCATATTGAAAGGATATGATTATGGTGGAAAAGAGTAGGATGTTGTAGGTAAGATGTCAAGTCCAACAGAGTCTAAGAATAGACCAGGATATAAAAAATAAAAGCAATCATAAATAAGCACATGAAAAGAATCTCTTGAACTACGATAATTAACAATGGTATTCTCAAGACATTTCTTTTCACTTTCTTTAAAACTCTTACTCTTTTTTGGTGACGAATTCCTCAACATAATATGATCATATGGATTTGCCTTCTGTGTGATAGATAATTCAAAATTTATGTAACAAACGTCTAGTCTTTCCTGTGGATAAATTACATTTTGAGGACAAAGGTTTAAAGTTTCTTCTTCTAGTTGCGTATCTTTTTCTCTAATCAGTTTCATAGGAGTATTAGAACATTCACGATGATTTTCTTTGCTTAAGTGTTCCTCAATGATTTATTTTAAATATTGATTAGAGCATGAGTTACAAGAATGAGGATATTCAACTTGATCCAGAAATGAATCTTCTTCCATATTGGTCGAAGACTGAAAATACAATGATTCAGAGGAAAAACCAATTTGGTTATCATTAAGAACCTGGTCAATAGACTCTACCTCCCTAGCTTGTTCAACATTGTCAAAAGGATTCTTCTCATCTTGTGAAGAAAATTGTTCTTGCAGTTGAGTGATAGGATTTGCAATTGGTTCTTCGTTCGTGATTGAATATGACTAGATGGAAGGGACGCAAGCATCATAGAAGAGATTTAATGCAAATGACATGTCATCGAGATTAAATTTACAGAGGATATGATAGACTCTTGTCAAAAAGTCTTCCGAAGATGAATTGTCATTGATTAGCGAAGTATGAAATTCTTCACATAATTGATCGAAATCATAAATTTCAGAAGCATCTAGAAACTCATCTACAAATTGAAACCAATAAAAAATGTGACATGTTGGAAAGGATTCAAACCAATGTTTAATACAACCTCTAAAAGTAAAAGAGAACAGTCTGCATAAAACTCTTAAATCTGAGATGTCATGTTTGATGCATTTGCACCAAAACTTGTTAAGGTGGTCTTTAGCAGATGTATTGCCTCCACCATCAAAGGTGAGTTTGGAAACGCGAGAGACTGTCTCGTTGGGAACATCGGGTAATGAGAAGTTGAAAGCATGTTCCATCACAGTGATTTGGGGAGCAATGGGGAAATTGAATACATTTAAAGGCTCCTACAGGGCCAGCTTGTCAGTCGACCCTCCTTCTAGCGCCATTTGTTGATGGGAAAAATTGACCGCTCGTCAACTGGAGGAGTGAATCTGGTCCCGGGTTGTCTATTTAACCCAAGTCGTTTGGATTAATCCACTCCGACGGGTTTAGCGGCTCCGTTGGCCGATCTAAGTCCTAAGAAAGTGAAAAACAAAACTAAAGAAAATAACTTGATGAAAAACACTCGCTGAAAAATATATACAAATCTAAAATATAATTGCAGTGAACTAATATTTATAAAATAGCTCTACTTATTATATGTACAATATATCCAAATGATTATATCTCTGATATATGTATAACATTTATAGAATGCAAATTTTAATCTAAATCTGAGAAAATCAAATATGGATTGATTTATGACAGCAAAACTATCATTCAATATTTTTGATTTTTTATAACTTTTATAAACAAGAAATTAAATAACAACTGTCTAATTGAAAAACAAAGATAACAAACAATACAATGTATTTAGACTACAGGAAATTCCTATATTAATTGAACTAATGAAATAAAATGAGGGAACTAACCTGTAATCGCATCTCCCATTTGTCCTCCATACAGTATCCAAATTCGCCGTTTGATGAGGTAAACCGCAACAGACCTTACAAACGCTTCTCGTAAACGTGAAGCAGTAATGATTGAATGCTAATGACATAACATATAAGAGAAGTAGTGACAACAATTTTATGATTCCACAAATGGTCACATTGAGATAAATCCGGCTGTGAAAATTTGTATATAAATGTTCAATGAATAAAGAAGATTAATCTTCTAATCTCAAATTTGAATAGAATAATTACTGTATGTAATATAAGGGAGATAAAACACAGACATCATATAAATTTCATCACATCAATCTGTAATAAACCATGATATCTAAAGTAGTCACAATTTAATTACAAATAAAAATGACCAAAACTTGAATAAAAATACGATATATCGAAGATAAAGTTGTACCAATATCAACTTCCATTCAAGTCTGTCAATCATAAATCCATAGTTTTTGCTCTCGGGCAGCGATGGTTCCTTAGTTTACAAAACAACACATTTATAAAGGTTACAGGACCAAAATGTTTCCTGTGGAAATCATCTGATTTGTTCCAAAAAAACATGGGGGATGCAACCTCCTAGATTCTACTTGATATCAAAACTAACAGCCTATTCTAAAACAACATAAAAATAACATGCTAAGAGATTCCACCAGTGGTTCAAATCTCCTGTAGAAATCATAGGTTCCTGAAAATACATAAGAATAAAAGATTTCAGATACATTTTTAGTTATTCAAACAAATAATTCGAATTCTTGTAACTAGCTACAGAATCTCACGATTCTGTAGCTAGTTATAATTATAACTAGAATCGTATTTTATTGAATCAATCAAAACAGACTGGAGGTAATCTGTGCAAACAAATCATGTATTCTAATTTCAAAAATTCAAAATCTTCCTAAACTTATTTTTAAAAATCATACCTCAGATTAAGGGATTTGACTTAATCAAGCAATCTTTGAATTTACAATGGCAGTCGCTGCTTCCACGTTCTTAAAAACAACAGACCCTGTGGATGTATAACTTGCTGAAAAACTGCTTGAAAATCCTTTGGATTGATCAAGGGTTCATAGAAAAAGGCTGAGGCACAAGGCTGGACGGGTGAGAGGGGTTCTGAGGCACAGTCCTGGAGAGTTAATAAACGTTTCAACAATTGCAAACAGACCAAAACGCACCTTTAAGCCACAGAGAAAATCTGAGATTTGACCTCTAAAGGATGAGCTATATCTCTGTAATGACCCAATTTCTGGGGAAGCCTCCCAAGACGAAGGTAAAAGGGCTCATTTTGGTTCCGGGTTTTCAAGGGTGTGATCTAATTCAAAACCGTTTGCTCAGAATAGCTCACGCAAAAAAGTGTCTCTGGGAGGCAATTACGGGGTTAGCTTTAAGAAGTCTTCAATTACTTCCAACTGCACAAACCTATTTTTTCCTTGCAATCGTCGAACGTCAACGCGAATTCTTGAGAAACTGTTAAATTAAAACCCTCGAACCTTTCAACAAACAGACGCCAACCATTCCTTTCTAAGTCATCTCTGGCATTGTCAAATGATAACAATGTTTGGACACCGTTGGGCTCAATCCTCACCATAGGAGCCATGGCTAACAGCAAGGAATCGACACGGGATTCGAAGGTAGGGTTTGATAGAATAAACACAAAGACATTGCCCCGAGCTTCCCCAATGCAATGCAAAGACAACTCGAAATGGTAGGCGAGAGTGTTAATTTCTATGCGTGTGAGAAAAATCATGTAGATCGAGGCCATGAAAAAACATAATACCATGATGTACTTGGAATGACACCTCGGCATAATGGTACGCACAAATATCATAACATTTGAACACAATCGTATGCATATCCACAATTTGATCACACAATGACTATGTCAAATAAACAATTGAATAAATTTTTTTATAAATCGAAACCCCGTTAACATTAGTCGAATGCTAAATGGGTGGCGGTTTAATACTCATGTAACCAAGCCATGTTCAAGACCAAGGGGTTATAACCATGAAAACAACCATGTTCATAGCGAAATACGACAATGCGACAATAGACCAAATGAACCTTAATCCTTTAATGAAATCAAACATGAATTCTAGCTGTGAGTTTTCATGCTTACAGTCATGAAAACGAAATCGAAAAGTAGGTACGCAGAAAGCGACGAGTAACAAGTGTTGTTTAATGAAAAAGTTTGTGACGAGTGACCCCGACGAAGTTATCTTGGCATCATGCATGCATTTACTCGCTGCTAGCAGACCTGTTCAATATCCCGATGGGTTTACAAGCACTTCCCACAGCTCTCTGAAGGTTTATTTAGTTTTAAAGATATTTAATAGAGCGGGGTGACGCTGAAAATCCAGATTTTGGACATATTTTAATAATTACAGACCTTGAACTTTTTTTTTTTTAACTTTCCTTAATTAAGATCTAGAAATAGTCTGTTAATAAAACCGACTTTCAAGAGCAGGGAGACATCTTTGAGTTGTTCTCTTAAGGAACGGGGACAGCGTAAGAGGAATTTTTATGGATGATCATGAGTAACTTCAGTTACAGATTGAAATCAAGAAACACTTTTCAAACAACAAGCTTTCTTTAACATGGCTACAAACTTCAGAAAAATATCAAAATTGATTTTTAAACAACCTTCAGTGGTCATTTTTAGAGGGGAAATTTTTCTGTTTTCTTCGTCTAAGCTAGCCCATGATGCAGGCATGTGTGGTTAAAAAAGAAATACTGATAAGCATAAATGAAAACAAAACACAACAGCGAAGAAAAATTGGAAAGCAAAGAAATCCAAACAAAAAAAATATGTACAGAAGGTGCATTTGAAAACATCATGCAAAAAATCCCTTGGGAGACTAAAAGAAAGTAGAAAAATCCTGTTTGATGTGAAATCAGTCCTACTCGTGGTACCTTGGGTCAGGGTTGATTTCAGATTTATTTATCTCTTTTATTTCCATTTAAGATTTTCATGACGATACTGCGTTTTTTGAAAATAAATATTCAACTAAAATCAAAGAGAAAAAGATCAAGCGGACTTCCCTGATAAAAGTCGTATTATGGTTCTCTTGGTGGGCCCACTTGCATATTATTTCTCCGTACAAGTGTCCCCCATCCCCTACATTCCTCCATAAATTAATTTCTTTAATTAAGTAATTATCTTTATTTCCCTCACCCACCTAGAGTTACTCCTAGAATCACTCCTAGGTGTCCCTAAATTCCATTATAGGTTTTAAAGGCTTTCCCTATTATGAAATTGCTAATTCAGTTTAAAAATTAGAAAGCTCTTAAATGTCGATTCTTTACTAAGTTGAATTCCCTCTTTTTCCCTTAAGTTCCCCTTTTTCATTTTTATGTTACCTCTTTTCCCTAGTTTCCTATTTTTTTTTATTTTCCCCTCTTTCCCCTTTTAACTTAAAACTCAAAAAGGATGGTGTAAAACTTAACCCCTTTTTCCCTTTTTAAATTAATTAGTAAATTTTATATTATCAAGAAAATAAAACATTTAACTCCCTCATTACATTTTATAACCACAAATTTTATTTTTTTTGAATAAATTAATTTCTTACTCTCTTCATGTTACAAGATTTTATGAAGATCATACTTAAAATCTAAGCTGTTTTTATTTTAAATATTATTATTCATTTATTTAATTATCATTATTTTTTTTTTTTAAGGTGGACTAAATTTTACCACTAGCATAATTTAGACTTAGACCTTAGATTTTGTACTGGGCGACAATTAATTAGGGATTTAAAAAAAAAAAAAACTTAACACGTTAATTGTCCTAAGGCCTTCTAGGTTCATCCCTCTATCATCAACAACGTGACGTGCCCTTCAGGACGCACTAGGTGCTCCACGGGTGTCATTCGCCTCATCTATTCCTTTGCGTGACATGCCCTTCAGGATGCACTATGTGCTCCAAGGGTGNTTTGTACTGGGCGACAATTAATTAGGGATTTAAAAAAAAAAAAAAAACTTAACACGTTAATTGTCCTAAGGCCTTCTAGGTTCATCCCTCTATCATCAACAACGTGACGTGCCCTTCAGGACGCACTAGGTGCTCCACGGGTGTCATTCGCCTCATCTATTCCTTTGCGTGACATGCCCTTCAGGATGCACTATGTGCTCCAAGGGTGCCACTCGCCTTAATACGTTTCCTTCACGCGACATGCTCTTCAAGACGCACTACGTGCTCCAAGGGTGCCACTCGCCTCTTGACTGATTGGTAGACATCATTAACCCCTGGAGTCAACACTCCGCCAGGTGAACTTGTGGGAGACTAAGGGCCTCTAAGGAATAAGGCCCCCGCCTTATTGCGTTCCCCTTAGAATCATCGTGAGCGATTGTCGCATTCTTCCCTCATGGCATCGTGGGTCCTTTCGAACTAGGTAATCGTTAACCTATAGTTCGAGCCATGACGAGAGTGATAGTAGGCTATGGCAGGGTTGCTGTCCACAACTCTCCATGAACATCTCTGGTAGTCGTGTGTGACCCCTTTACTCCATATGTGAGTCTGGTCGGCAAGCTATCATCAGCCTGCATCATCAACGAATCATGTCAAAACATATCCATCTCATATAACCCAGTCAGATGCACTAATATCACAGTAAAACAATCAAACCCCAATGACACACTCCCTGACTCGATCCAGAGTCCAAGGGGTTCCATCGATGCCTCTACATCCTCAAGGTATAAAACCCTACACACTTAGTAAAAACGAGTCAATAGCACCTGTCTATGTCAAGGTAGTAAAACAACATGTCATCAACCCATAACGCATCATAAGCAAAATCAAAAGTTTTAATAGCTTAAAAATCTGGATCACTTGCGAGCAAGTGTCCTCAAAGAATAAGTTTGTTCAGTGCACCAGAGAGGGATTTTACATACACCCCCTCTTGGTCTAAACTTCCTCCCAAAGTTTCACAGTATAAATGCCGAAATAAAGTGTATCACAGTATCATATGTCTATCTATAACACCAAAATCGAAACTGCTGGCGCATATCATATGCGTCCTCCTAGGTTGGCGAGTGTGAACTATAATTGTCCCACTGGAACTTAACCTGATCTACTGTTCGACGTCGTAGTTGTCGAACACGATGATATAAGATGCATACCGGCTCAGCCGTGAGCGCTCTCTCATCCGATACCTGCAAGGAACTCATGTTAATAACATGTGTAGGATCAGTAATATAATGTCTCAAAACAGATATATGAAAAACATCGTGAATACACCTCAAAGAAGCAGGCAAGGCTAGTCGATAGGCCATGGGCCCCTTTCTCTCCACATTCATGAAATGTCCCATGAACCTAGGAGAGATTTTATCTCCCTTCTCAAACTTGATCGAACTCTTGTGCGGTTTAACCCACAAGAAGACTCGATCACTAACCTCGTATCTACGGTCGATACAGTGCACATCGACATAACTCGTCTGTCGATCCTGTGCTTCTTTAATCCTTTGTCTTATTGTTTGCATTTTCTCTTCCATTTCGTGGATAGCTTCTAGTCCCACCAGGACCCTATCCTCAAGTCGATCCCAACTCAAGGGCGTCCGACATGGTCGCCCGTAAAGAAACTCGAAAGGCACCATCTTAATGATGCTCTGGTAACTGTTGTTGTAAGCGAATTCGACTAGTGGCAAGAATTATTCCCAACGCTTTTGTTGGTCCATTACGTACATGCGCAACATGTCCTCCAAGGTTTGGCTGGTTCGTTCGATCTGCCCATCATTCTTTGGGTGGTACGCAGTACTAAAGTTAAGTTGGGTTCCGAAGGCCTCTTGGAAACTCATCCAAAATCGTCCAGTAAACACCGATCCTTGATCGGATATAATCCTCTTAGGAACGCCATGTAGCCTCATGATCTCACTGATGAAAACTCTAGCTATGTCAGGTGCCTGATACGTTGTACGCACAGGAATAATGTGAGCACTCTTCATCAGAGTGTCTAGTACTACGAAAATCGAGTCATGTCTCTTTGCCGTCAATGGAAATCCAAAAATAAAATCCATCGAAATAACTTCCCATTTGGATTCCGGAATAGCATGTGGTTGCAGTAATCCGGCTGGGTGTCTATGTTCAGCCTTTACCTACTGACATTCTAGACATCTGGCCACATTGTTGACTATGTCTACCTTCATTCCCTTCCAAAAGAATAAGGGTTTAAGGTCTTCTCTCATCTTCATGACTCCTGGGTGAGCCATGTAAACTACTCTATGAGCCTCTCTTAGTATCAACATCCTCAACTCGTTGTTTAGCGGTACATAGATTCAATTTTTAAACTTCAATAAACCATCACTATCAGATGAAAATCCCTCAAATCGTGGTACCATCATTGTGTTTTGTCCTATAAAAACCTCAACCTCTTTGTACCAGTCATCGTCATGCTGTAAAGTTAGAATCTTTTCACGTAGATTCGTCTGAAGAGGCAACATCGAAAAGATGCATGGTCTCTGACTCAATGCATCTGCCACTCGGTTCACTGTGCCTTTTATGTAAGTAATCTCGAAGTCGTATTCACTAAGCAATTCTGACCAACGTCGTTGTCGTATGTTCAGGTCACCTTGGGTAAATATGTGTTGTAGTCCACAATGGTCAGTCTTTAGTTCAAATTTTTGTCTAACAAGTTAGTGTATCCAAACCTTCAAGGCATATATGATGGCTAATAACTCCAAATCGTGTGTCGCGTAGTTCTCCTCATGCCTTCTCAGTTTCCTCGAAATGTAAACAATCACTCATCCATCTTGTATCAAGACTCCGCCTAAGCCTTCCTTGGATGTGTCAGTGCATACCAAGAAGTCTGTGTCCATGTCAGGGACCTTTAGTATTGGTGGAGTTGTAAACAATTCCTTCAGCCTCCGAAATGCTTCCATGCATTTCTCGGTCCAAACGAACTTCTTGTTCTTCTTCTGCAACTCCGTGATAGGATTTGCTATCTTCCAAAATCCCTCAACGAACCGTCTATAGTATCCTGCTAAACCCATGAATCTACACACTTTCGGGACATTCGTCAGCGTAGGCCATTCCATAATAGCCTCGACCTTAGTTGGATCCACGATGATGCCTTCGCCGGAAATGACATGCCCTAAGTAGTGAATCTTCGTTTGATAAAAAGAGCATTTGGACAACTTCCCATACAAATTGTGCTCTAGCAGACACTATAGTACCAAGCGCAAGTGTTCATCATGCTCCTCCGTCATCTGAGAGTAAATCAAAATATCCTCAATGAATACTTGGATGAACTTGTCCAAGTACTCGCGAAACACCCCATTCATCAAAATCATAAATACCCCCAGGGTGTTTGTCAGTCCAAACGTTAAAATAGTAAACTCACAATGTCCAAACCTCGTCTTAAAGACAGTCTTAGGGACGTCATCCTCCTTGATCCGTAACTGGTGATACTCTGATCGCAAATTGATCTTGATGAACACCATCGCACCCTTCATTTGATCGAACAAATCATAAATTCTCGGCAATGGATACTGATTCTTGATCGTGGCCTTGTTTAGTTGACGATAGTCAATGCAAAGCCTCCATGATCCATCCTTCTTTTGTATGAAAATAACAGGTGCACCCCATGGTGACACACTAGGACGTATCGGTCCTAGGTCCAGCAATTCCTTCAGTTGCATTTTCAACTCTTGTAACTCCGAGGTCGACATACGATAAGGCGTTCTTGCTATTGGTTTCGTCCCTAGTTTTATCTCTATGGTAAACTCCAACTCCCTCTCCGATGGCATCCCATGTAAATCCTCTGGAAATACGTCCGCAAACTCTTTCACCACTGAAAGGTGTTCTAGACCTTCCGCTACTCCCTTCTCATTTATCGCAAGGATCTCATAAAACTTGCACCCTTTGCGCATACTCTTCCATATTTGTAAGGAAGAGATGAACCTCAAGGAAGCTCCCTGGTTTCATCCTATAATCACACGTCTTTGTCCCTCATCATTGACCAAGCTCAACTATTTTTTCTTACAATTGAGTATCGCCTTATGCGATTCCAACCAATCCATACCAATCATGACATCATAAGATCCTAGGATCGTGACGTATAGGTTGGCCTTGGTGACAAACTCTCCCAGGTTAAGGACACAACCCATAACCTTTCCTCCAACCTTCTGTTTGGCTCCCGAAGCCATCTCTATGAAGCTAAACTCATCCTGTTCGATTGCCTTTACCTTAATTCTTTTTAGCACTGCACCAGAAATGAAACTCTCGGTAGCACCGGGATCTATCAAAATACTAAGGGTCTGGTTAGCAACGATACCTGTAGTCTCGAGCATAGTCGAATGATGCTCTGTCTGATGGTTATTCACCACTGGATGAATTCTATGTGCCTTGCCCATATCTCCCATGGTAGTGGGTCCGGCTGATCCAGATGCTCTAGTCCTCTCCACCGGGCAATCATGCTGGTAGTGTGGCTCATGGTACCCGAAGTAGAAGATGACAGCCCACTGGCCTGGAACCCTGGTCTGTTCTACTGAACAGGCCTAAACTGTTGCTACTCTGGGCGACGCTGCTGCTGATTCTATGGTCCCCGAGAAGGTGTCCATTGCTGAGGCGTCGGTCACCGAGGTGTAGTGAAAGTGGATCCCCTCTGGAAGCCACGATATCCTGGTGTATGTCTCACTGGTTTCTGATGTTGCTGTGCTCCAGATGAAACCTACCCTACTGGTCTCGCTGGAGTCCTGGTCTGACCCCCGCTGATAAGCTCCTCCTCTGCTATGAGGGCCTTCTGAATGACATCATGCAAGGTTTGAGGCATCAAAATCCTTGCCTTTACATGTAGGCTGCCGTTAAGTCTGAACACGAACCTAATGACCTTAATTTTCTCAGTGTTAAGGTGCGGAGCGTAGCGAAGCAGCTCCATAAAATGGGCCTCGTACTCAGGAACCATACGACCTCCTTGTCGTAAGGCGTTGAACTCATTGAGATGATGCTCAATGAATTCCTCTGAAAGGTACCTTTCTTGGAACCGTTCCTTGAAAAGTTTGAATGACACGTATTCAACGACCATGTCCAGCTATGGTAGGAGCATATTCCACCATAGAAGAGGGTTCTCCTTCAGTTAAAAGGACACCATGTGGACCTTCATGTTGGAGGTATAATCGCAAAGTGAGAAGCACATCGCCATGTTCTCCAACCATGCCTCAGCGGCTGTGCTGTCTGGGGCACCAAAGAATTCAGGAAATTTGACCTTCTCAAGTTCATGGTGAACGTTACTTGTACTGACCAGAGTGCACGGTGGAACCTCAGCGGGTTCCGGTGCCCTAGCCTCATCTTTGTCCAAATGGATGATCAATGCCTTGGACATGCGCTGAAAAGATCTCATCATTCTGACCACATCGCCAATTGCTATCTGCTCCTATCCGAGAAGTTGCTTGTCTCCCTAGGGGTTAGAACTCTTAGGCATGGATGCTACTAGAGGCATCACACCTCCTCCCCTAGCACCCCATCATCTGCCTCAACAACATCCTCTAACCATGATTACCTGCACGCACACAAGTCAACTCAATCAGCAACAGTATGATCAATCATATCAACGAAAGTCGTAGTGATCCCAAGTCATGGGTTGAACCCGCTCTGATACCATATGTAACGAACCTCCCTGTTTCGTCATGACATCAAGCCTCAATTTTATTTTATTTTTTGTGTGTGCGTGTGTAGAAGGGTAGTAAAGACATTATACACAACAACACAACATGACAATGAACACCACGCAAGAAACTCACGCAAAAAAAACATGACGACCTAACAAGAATATTATGACTACTGACCTGTCCTACCCTGCAATGGTTAGGACCTCCAGGACACATAAGCAAAGCTCAAGCCCAGGTTCCCATCGATTTTGACCATTTAAGCTCTCAGGGATGGCGACTATTCTGAGGAACATGGAGGTGTCTACATCCCACCCCAAGGTACAAATCCAAGTCAAAAAAGTAAAAGACAACATCAAGATCATCCAGGACACTTCACTCCACAATAATCAATTCTATAAATCTTTCAAGAATATTTAAAGTTGTCCCTTTAAAGTATTTTGCATAAGGTAGACATTGAAACACTTTATTTATGCTCAAAATGAAAACAATGTTATTTATATAAGGTCACACATTAAACACTCTTACACTCAGAATTGTTACAATAAATTTGATGACAAAAGAAGTAAATAACCGTCTACCATACATTACATTAACATTCCCTTGCACGCAAGAAGTAAAATCTAACATTATGCAATACGTCGTGCAAAACCTTAATTTTTCAGGTGCACAAGAAATAAATAAGTTTAAGGCCATCAACCAAAAATAAACTAGATGAAAAAAACTAATTATCTAGAACCACCATCTACTACATAAATCCCGATGCGTAAGAAACCCAACAT
>SNQJ01S0000310.1:57286-69200 GCA_010110895.2 Picea sitchensis
CTCTCTGAGCTGGGTAACCCAACTCCCACAAGTAAATCAGTCAAGTCGATATTTCTACAGTGTAACGTTACGCAAACAAAATATCCCCTTCATCCTTCTCCTTCCTGTATTTTACAGAGTTTCAAACTTACTTTCTTTCCTAAAATCTCATTTAATTAAAGTTTTAAAATAAATTCCTAAAATTTCCTCTCCGTACAAGTGTCCCCCATCCCCTACATTCCTCCATAAATTAATTTATTTAATCAAGTAATTATCTTTATTTCCCTCACTCACCTAGAGTTACTCCTAGAATCACTCCTAGGTGTCCCTAAATTCCCTTACAGGTTTTAAAGGCTTTCCCTATTATGAAATTGCTAATTCAGTTTAAAAATTAGAAATCTCTTAAATGTAGATTCTTTACTAAGTTGACTTCCTTCTTTTTCCCTTAAGTTCCCCTTTTTCCGTTTTATGTTACCTCTTTTCCCTAGTTTCCTATTTTTTTGATTTTTCCCTCTTTCCCCTTTTTACTTAAAGCTCAAAAAGGTAGGTGTAAAATTTAACCCCTTTTTCCCTTTTTCAATTAATTAGTAAATTTTATATTATCAAGAAAATAAAACATTTAATTCCCTCATTACATTTTATAACCACAGATTTTATTTTTTTTGAATAAATTAATTTCTTACTCTCTTCATGTTACAAGATTTTATGAAGATCATACTTAAAATCTAAGTTGTTTTTATTTTAAATATTATTATTCATTTATTTCAATTTTTTTTTTTTTTAAGGTAGACTAAATTTTACCACTAGCGTAATTTAGAATTAGACCTTAGATTTTGTACTGGGCGAAAATTAATTAGGGAAATTGTTTTTTTAAAAACACTGTTACCCATTATTTTGGTCATCTTGATGGTGTATTAATGATGGTGTACTCAGGCTCCTAATAAGATCTTTCTCCTGAGAAGAGTGACATTCATCTCTTCCCAGAAAGCATATTTTTTAAGAGAGTTCGCAGGTTGCTTATATCCCAGGGTGTGAGAATGACCCATTCTCGCAGGCTGTCTTTAGCTAGGGTGCGAACTTCTCGCACTGTGTTACATAGTTAGGGTGAGAACTTGTTCTCAAGCTTGGAAAAAGATGAAGTCTCGATGGTTTTAGAAGGGAATCTTCTAGAGAATGGTTTGGCATTCGAATGGTTATCATTTTACTGGTTTCCCTGATTTGGTGGGATCATTCTCATCCAAATAACCATCTCATCCTCTCCTATATATTGATGGGATTCTCATGGAAAACGTTAAGCAAGATTAATTGGAGAATTGGTGAAGGAATTGTGTGAAGGACCTAGCTTGAACAAGAGCTTGGAGACTCTAGCAAGTCTATCAAGAGGAATTGGATCTTCTTCATGCAAGGATCGAGCAAGTGCGTGTGTTAGAACCAAGATCCACCGAAAGGAAGATTGCGACATCAAGGCGATCAAGTTGTATCTTCTACTTTCGATTAATATGATACAACGGCATGTCCTTTTCCCATAAAGTCATTCTTACTTTATTGTGTAATTCCTTGATCATACACATAAGTTGACGATTGAATATATTTTTCTATCTTCACTTTGGTTAGTTTGTGTTGTCTTGGTCTTGACCTCACAAGAGCACCAGAGCAAAGCAGGAGCAACAGAGACCCTAGGAAGCGATACAAAGTTATGCCACTTGTTCCTTCCTACTAGCTAATTCAATAGTCATAACTTAGGGAAATAGTCATGTCCTGTCCTATTTTGTTCTAGATCCAGGTGGATCTAGGGAATCTGTTAGTGTCCTCACCTACCGATTAGTCCGCCCCTCTTTTGCCTTTGAACTTTAGCGTTCGATTGCGGGAGTTACGAGAATCCATTCGACAAACTGTCTACGACAGTGAGGTAAGCTCCGTGTCCTCTACCTTTTCAGTTTTTGAAGCCGGTTTGGGAAATCCATTTGTCTCTCATTCGATTTGCTACAAGGTCATACCCTGTGTCATCTCTGAGTCAATGCTACCAAATCATTGGTCATGTCATTCATATGTTCAAGAGAAGTTCATCTAAAACCTCTATTGAGTCGGCCATCTGCAGTTGTCCATTCTCTCTGTGTCAGCCTTCCCTGTGCCCAGTCCAATTTATATCATACTCTGTTTCACCTTCAAAAATATGTTACTCATTTCGTGTCATTGATGGGGGATACATCAAGGCCCTCCTATGATGAGTTTTGTTCCGTCAACTTCAGCTCATTATCCGGAAACAAGACTTAGAAATTCTTTGGTACCTTGGAACTTGCATGCCTCAATGGCAGGTTTCCTCACTTTTGACAATGGGTTTACATCATTGACCCATGATCGAAAGATTTCGTCAGATGTTCGACCTCAAATCATTCATTCACATTCGATGGATTGTACTAGTGTACCTTGGGAGTAATTGACATTAATGGTGATTTCCCTCGCACTTGTTAACTGTTTCCTCATTGGCCGGTAATCAAGTGGCTTCTACCGTGTTCGACTTCAACACATGTAATCACATGGTTAGATTCATACTTTCGAGCGATGATTGAAGACCCTGGATCTCATCTCTTTGTCTAGGTTGCGATGGAATATGTATAATTTGTGACACATAGATCCACTTTGTATGTCTCGTGGCTATGTCGTCTCAATTTGAATTTTCTTGCATAGATCCACTGTGTATTCCTGGTGGATATGCTATGTTTTGACGGCATGGATCCACAGTGTATGATTGGTGGCCATGACCTATTCTTATAATGTCATCCGTCTGTGATCTGAGTATGGGAATGCCTACCTCAGAACTAGTATGATATTCTATAGATGCTTGGTTGTTCACAGGTTTCCGATTAGGTGCGCTCTTATTTTCCGAAACACACACTCAGTTTACAAAGTATTTCGACTGTCATTGATTCTGGCCTCATAATTTGGGGGGCATTCTGTTACCCATGATTTTTTTCATCTTTATGGTGTATTGATGATGGTGTACTCAGGCTCCTAATAAGATCTTTCTCCTGAGAAGAGTGGCATTCATCTCTTCCCAGAAAGCATATTTTTGAAGAGAGTTTGCAGGTTGCTTATATCCCAGGGTGCGAGAATGACCCATTCTCACAGGCTGTCTTTAGCTAGGGTGCGAACTTCTCACACTGTGTTACATAGCTAGGGTGTGAACTTGTTCTCAAGCTTGGAAAAATATGAAGTCTCGATGGTTCTAGAAGGGAATCTTCTAGACAATGGGTTGGCATTCGAATGGTTATCATTTTACTAGTTTCCCTGATTTGGTGGGATCATTCTCATATAAATAACCCTCTCATCCTCTCCTATATATTGATGGGATTCTCATGGAAAAGGTTAATAAATATTAACTGGAGAATTGGTGAAGGAATTGTGTGAAGGACCTAGCTTGAATAGGAGCTTGGAGACTCTATCAAGTCTATCAAGAGGAATTGGATCTTCTTCATACAAGGATCGAGCAAGTGTGTGTGTTGGAACCAAGATCCACTTAAAGGAAGCTTGCAACATCAAGGCGATCAGGTTGTATCTTCTACTTTCGATTAATATGATACAACGACATGTCCTTTTCCAATAAATTCATTCTTACTTTATTGTGTAATTCCTTGATCATACACATAAGTTGACGATTGAATATATATTTTGTATCTTCACTTTGGTTGGTTTGTGTTGTCATGGTCTTGACCTCATGAGAGTGTCGGAGTCAAGCGGGAGCAACAGAGACCCTAGGAAGCGATACAAAGGTATGTCACTTGTTCCTTCCTACTAGCTAATTCAATAGTCATAACTTAGGGAAATAGTAATGTYYTGTCCTATTTTGTTCTAGATCCAGGTGGATCTAGGGAGATCTGTTAGTGTCTGCACCTACCGATTAGTCCGATAACAAATACTTAACACATTAATTGTCCTAAGGCCTTCTAGGTTCATCCCTCTATCATCAACAACGYGACGTGCTCTTTTGGACACACTAGGTGCTCCAAGGGTGCCACTCGCCTCATATATTCATTTGCGCGACGTGCCCTTCAGGACACACTATGTGCTCCAAGGGTGCCACTCGCCTTAATACATTTCCTTTGCACGACGCCCCCTTCAAGATGCACTACGTGCTCCAAGGGTGCCACTCGCCTCTTGACTAATTGGTAGACATCAATAACCCCTGGAGTCAACACTCCGTCAGGTGAACTTGTGGGAGACTAAGGGCCTCTAAGGAATAAGGCCACCCCCTTATTGTGTGCCCCTTAGAATCATTGTGAGTGACTGTCGCAGTCTGCCCTCACGGCATCGTGGGTCCTCTCGAACTACGTAATCATTAACCTACAGTTTGAGCCACAACGAGAGTGCTATTAGGCTATGACAGGGCTACTTTCCACACCTCTCCCTCAACATCTCTGGTAGTGATGTGTGACCCCTTTACTCCATATGTGAGTCTGGTCAGCAAGCTATCGTCAACCTGCATCATCAACAAATCATGTCAGAACATATCCATATCATATCACCCAGGTAGATGCACTAATATCACAGTAAAACAACCATACCCCAATGGCACACTCCCTGACTCGATCCAGAGTCCAAGGGGTTCCATCGATGCCTCTGCATCCTCAAGTTCTAAAACCCTACACACTCTATAAAACTTAGTCAATAGAACCTGTCTATGTCAAGGTAGTAAAACAACATGTCATCAACCCATAATGCATCATAAGAAAAGTCAAAAGTTTTAATAGCTTAAAAATCCGGATCACTTGCGAGAAAGTGTCCTCAAAGAATAAGTTTGCTTAGTCCGCCAGAGCGGGATGTTACATACACCCCCTCTTGGTCTAAACTTCGTCCCAAAGTTTAACAGTATAAATGCCGAAATAAAGTGTATCAAAGTATCATATGTCTCTCTATCAAACAAAAATGAAAACTGCCGGTGCATATCATATGCGTCCTCCTAGGTTGTCGAGTGCAGACTATAATTGTCCCACTGGACCTTAACCTGATCTACCGTTCGATGTCGTAGCTGTCGAACACGGTGATCTAAGATGCATACCAGCTTAGCCATGAGCGCTCCCTCATCCGATACCTGCAAGGAACTCATGTCAATAACATGTGTAGGATCACTAATATAATGTCTCAAAACAGATACATGAAAAACATCGTGCATACACCTCAAAGAAGCAGGCAAGGCTAGTTGATGTGCCACGGGCCCCTTTCTCTCCACAATCGCAAAAGGTCCCACGAACCTAGGAGAGAGTTTAGCTCCCTTCCCAAACTTGATCGAACTCTTGTGTGGTTTAACCCACAAGAAGACTCGATCATTGACCTCATATCTATGGTCGACATGGTGCGCATCGACATAACTCTTATGTCGATCTTGCGCTTCTTTAATCCTTTGTCTTATTGTTTGCATTTTCTCTTCCATTTCTTGGATCACTTCTGGTCCCACCAAGACCCTATCCTCAAGCCGATCCCAACTCAAGGGTGTCCGACACGGTTGCCCGTAAAGAAACTCGAAAGGCACCATATTAATGGTGCTCTGGTAACTGTTGTTGTAAGTGAATTCCACTAGTGGCAAGAATTCTTCCCAACGCTTTTGTTGGTCCATTATGTACATGCGCAACATGTCCTCCAAGGTCTGGTTCATTTGTTCGGTCTACCCATCAGTCTCTGGGTGGTACGTAGTACTAAAGTTAAGTTGGGTTCCCAAGGCCTCTTGGAAACTCGTCCAAAATCGTCCAGTAAACATCGATCCTCGATCGGATATAATCCTCTAAGGAATGCCATGCAGCCTCACGATCTCACTGATGAAAACTCTAGCTATGTCAGGTGCCTGATACATCGTACACACAGGAATAATGTGAGCACTCTTCGTCCGAGTGTATACTACTACAAAAATCGAGTCATGTCTCTTTGCTGTCAGTGGCAATCCAACAATAAAATCCATCGAAATAACTTCCCATTTGGATTCCGGAATAACATGTAGTTGCAGTAATCCAGCTGGGTGTTTATGTTCAGCCTTTACCTGCTGACATTCTAGACATCTGGCCACATAGTTGACTATGTCTGCCTTCATTCCCTTCCATAAGAATAAGGGTTTAAGGTCTTCCCTCATCTTCGTGACTCCTGGGTGAGCCATGTAAACTGCTCTATGAGCCTTGCTCAGGATCAACATCCTCAACTCATCGTTCAGCGGTACATAGATTCAATTTTTAAACCTCGATAAACCATCGCTATCAAATGAAAATCCCTCAAATCGTGGTACCATCATTGTGTTTTGTCCTATAAAACCCTCAACCTCTTTGTACTAGTCATTGTCACGCTATAAAGTTAGAATATTTTCACATAGATTCATCTGAAGAGGCAACACCAAAAAGATCCGTGGTCTCCGACTCAATGCATCTGCCACTCGGTTCACTGTTCCTTTTATGTAAGTAATCTCGAAGTCATTTTCATTAAGCAATTTCGACCAACGTCCTTGTCGTGCGTTCAGGTCACCTTGCGTAAATATGTGTTGTAGTCCACAATGGTAAGTCTTTAGATCAAATTTTCATCCAACAAGGTAGCGTCTCCAAACCTTCAAGGCATATACGACGGCTAATAACTCCAAATCATGCATCGTGTATTTTTCCTCATGCCCTCTCAGTTTCCTTGAAATGTAAGCAATCACTCGTTCGTCTTGCATCAAGACTCTGCCTAAGTGTTCCTTGGATGCGTTAGTGCATACCAAGAATTTCGCGCCCATGTCAGGGACCTTTAATATCGGTGCAGTTGTCAATAATTCCTTGAGCCTCTGAAATGATTCCGCACATTTATCGGTCCAAACAAACTTCTTGTTCTTCTTCTGCAACTCCATGATCGGATTTTCTATCTTTGAAAATCCCTCGATGAACCATCTATAGTATCCTGCTAAACCCATGAAGCTACGCACTTCCGGGACATTCGTCGGCATAGGCCATTCCATAATATTCTCGACCTTGGATGGATCCACAGCGATGCCTTCGCCAGAGATGACATGACCTAACTAGTGAATCTTCGTTTGATAAAAAGAGCATTTGAACAACTTCCCATACAAATTGTGCTCTCGCAGACACTGTAGTACCAAGCGCAAGTGTTCGTCATGCTCCTCCGTCGTTCGAGAGTAAATTAAAATATCGTCAATGAACACTTGGACAAACTTGTCCAAGTACTCACGGAACACCCCATTCATCAAACTCATAAATACCCTTGGGGGGTTTCTCAGTCCAAATGGTAAAAAAGTAAACTCGTAATGTCCAAACCTCGTCTTAAAGGCGGTCTTAGGGACATCATCCTCCTTGATTTGTAACTGGTGATACCCTGATTGAAAATTAATCTGGGAGAACACCGTCGCACCCTTCATTTGATCTAACAGATCATCAATTCTCGACAATGGATACTGATTCTTGATCGTGGCCTTGTTCAGTTGACGGTATTCAATGCAAATCCTCCACGATCCATCCTTATTTTGTATGAAAATAACAGGTGCACCCCACGGTGACACACTAGGATGTATCAGTCCCAGGTCCAGCAACTCCTTCAGTTTCATTTTCAACTCTTTTAACTCCGGGGTCGAAATCGGATAAGGTGTTATTTCTATTGGTTCCATCCCTAGTTTTAGGTCTATGGTAAACTCCAACTCCCTCTCCGGTGGCATCCCAAGTAACTCCTCTGGAAATACGTCCGAAAACTCTTTCACCACCGGAAGGTGTTCTAGACCTTCCGCTACTTCCTTCTCGTTTATCTCAAGGATCGCATAAAACTTGTACCCTTTGCGCATACTCTTCCATAGTTGTAAGGAAGAGATGAACCTCAGGGAAACTCCCTGGTTCCGTCCTACAATCACTTGTCTCTGTCCCTCGTCATCAACCAAGCTCAACCATTTTGTCTTACAGTTGAGTATCGCCTCATGTGATTCCAACCAATCCATACCAATCACGACATCATAAGATCCTAGGATCGTGACGTACAGGTTGGCCCTGGTGAAAAAATCTCCCAGGTTAAGGACACAGCCCATAACCTTTCCTCCAAACTTCTGTTTGGCTCACAAATCCATCTCTATGAAGATAAACTCATCTTGTTCGACTGCCTTTACCTTAATCCTTTTTAGCACTGCACCAGAAATGAAACTCTTGGTAGCACTGGGATCTATCAAAATACTAAGGGTCTGGTTAGCGACAGTACCTGTCGTTTCAAGCAGAGTCGAATGATTCTCTGCCTGATGGTTATTCACCACTGCATGAATTCGATGTGCCTTGCCCATATCTCCCATGGTAGTGGGTCCGACTGATCTGGATGCTCTAGTCCTCTCCATCGGGAAATCGCACTAGTAGTGTGGCTCCACACACATCCATCACCCCTTCTTCGGATCAATAGTCCTGGTACCTAAAGTAAAAGATGACGACCCACCGGCCTAGAACCCTAGTCTATTCTGCTGAATAGACCTAAACTGCTGCTGCTGCAGGTGACGCTGCTGCTGATGCTATGGTCCCCGATAAGGTGTCTACTGCTGAGGTGTCAGTTGCTGAGGTGTAGTGAAAGTGGATCCCCTATGGAAGCCACGATATCCCGTGGTATGTCTCACTGGTGTCTGATGCTGCTGTGCTCCAGATGAAACCTTCCATGTTGGTCTCGATGGAGTCCTATTCTGACCCCCGTTGATAAGCTCCTCCTCTGCTATGAGGGCCTTCTGGAGGGCATCATGCAAGGTTTGAGGCATCAAAATCCTAACCTTTGCACGTAGGCTGCCATTAATGCCGAACACGAACTTGTTGACCTTAATTTTCTTAGTGTTAAGGTGTGGATCATACCAGAGCATCTCCATAAAATGGGCCTCGTACTCGGGCACCGTACAACCTCCCTGTCATAAGTCGTTGAACTCATTGAGCTAACGCTCAATAAATTCCTCTAAAAGGTACCTCTCTTAGAACCGTTCCTCGAACAGTTCCCATGCACGTCTTCGACGACCATGTTCAGCTGTGGTAGGAGCGTCTTCCACCATAGAAGAGTGATCCCCTTCAGTTGAAAGACCGCCATGTAGACTTTCTTGTTGGAGGTATAATCGCGAAGTGCGAAGAACATCACCATGTTCTCCAACCATGCCTCAGTGGCTGCACCGTCCGGGGCACCAAAGAACTCAGGAAATTTGACCTTCTCGAGTTCACGGTGAATGCTACCAGTACCGACCGGAGCGCATGGTGGAACCTGAGTAGGTGTCGGCGCCTTGGCCTCATCTCTGTCCAAATGGATGATTAGTGCCTCAGACATGCTCTGAAAATATCTCATCATTCTGACCACATCATCAACTGATATCTGCTCCTGTCCGAGAACATGCTCGTCTCCCTTGGGGTTAGACCCCTCAGGTGTGGATGCTACTAGAGGCGTCGCGCCTCCTCCCCTAACACCTTATCATATGCTTCTGTGGCATCCTCTAACCATGATTACCTGCATGCACACAAGTCAACTCAATCAACAACAGTATAATCAATCATATCAACGAAAGCCGTAGCGATCCCAAGTCACTGGTTGAACCCACTCTGATACCATATGTAATGAACCTCTCTGTTTTGTCATGACATCAAGCCTCAAATTTATTTATTTTTTATTGTGTGCGTGTGTAGAAGGGTAATAAAGACATTATACTCAACAACGCAACATGACAACGAACACCACGCAAGAAAATCACGCAACAACAACATGAMRACCTAACAAGAATAAGAATGACTACCCGTCCRTCCTACCCTGCAATGGTTGGGACCTCCAGAACACATAAGCAACGCTCAAGCCCAGGTTCCCATCGATTTTGGCCATTTAAKCTCTCAGGGYTGGCGACTGTTCTGAGGAACATGGAGGTGTCTACATCCCACCCCAAAGTACAAGTCCAAGCCGACAAGCTAAAAGACAACATCAAGATCATCCAGGACACTTCACTCCACAATAATCAATTCTATAAATCTTTCAAGAATATTTAAAGTTGGCCCTTTAAAGTAGTTTGCATAAGGTAGACATTGAAACACTTTATTTACTCTCAAAATGAAAACTATGTTATTTATATAAGGTCTCACATTAAACACTCTTACACTCGGAATTGTTACAATAAATTTGATGACGCAAGAAGTAAATAACTGTCTACCATACATTACATTGACATTTCCTTGTGCACAAGAAGTAAAATCTAACATTATGTAATACGTCATGCAAAACATTAATTTTCAGGTGCATAAGAAATAAATAATTTTAAGGCCATCAACCAAAAATAAACTAGATGAAAAAAACTAATTATCTAGAACCACCATCTACTACATAAATCCCGATGCGTAAGAAACCCAACATCTATTACTATCATTCACAACATACAATCCATTGCGCAAGAAGCGAGAAACTAAAATCATCAATATTGCATCCACATTGTCTTAAGGTGCCATCTAAATCAACATTAAATAGAATCCAATAAGCCAGTATGAACTTTGACATAGTTAAAAATATCAGTAACATCAATTGTAGGCTAACTAGCTTGACTAAAATTATAAATGAGCCATTAAGGAAATGGACATTAAATGCAACCTGTCTAGCAAGGTGAAATATGCAACCCATCTTTAATCCAACACTCCTTCTAACTAGCCATTAATCTTGATGAAAATAGCATCCATTTCAAACTAGAAGGATACCATTTAAAATAAACAATGAAGCAATAATAAAAGCCCTTATCACAAAGCAAATTACCAAGTCATTTAATAACATGGCATTAAATAATAAATTACCTATCAATTGATATAGCGCTAACAATACTAACTACGTCATGGCAAGAAACATCATGGAGACATTATTAACTCAATACATTCCAACAAGTGACTAACTTATCTCAAGGTACCAAGGTGACAGTTGTCTGCGAACATTAAAGAAACCGACTGGGAGGGTAAAAGCCATAAAGCCAAAGGTGGGATTTGCTGCCAGATAAAGGTAAAAAAAAAACTTGGGGCCTAAGGTGCAGTCAAAAAAATGGGAAACTTGTGGCCAACTATCTGCATCACAGTCCACAATTAAAGGCAAAAGGTGTGGGCACACCGACAATGCAGTCTTCTTTCTAAATAGCCCAAGGGAATTACCGAATCGCTCAACCAGGCACAAGCAACGAAATTGTTGTCTAATACATTGGAAAAATGGATTTCTAATTCGCCCACTGTCGGGCACTAGTAAAATGAAATCTAAGACAAGAGCAACAGATTTCTAAATGAACAGTCCAACTAAGAGAAACGCAGGGAAAAGGAAAAATAAAGTGGATAAAACGTGACTGGAGGGGAGGATGGAAAGCGGATTCACTTTCCATGATCAAAAGATGAGAGCATAGATCGAATTCACCTTTAATAGATAAATGCTCAGGGTAATCTGCATATAGAACGAATTTTCCAGCATGATCTTTACAGAAACGAAATTGCCAGCATATTCTTTACATAAACGAATTTGCCAGAAACGAAATTGCCAGAAACGAATTTTACAGAAACAAATTTTACAAAAACGAATTTTCCAGCATGATATTTACACAGTGAATTTCTCCATTTAAGGGATGGGGACGCACGACTAGAGTTTACACAGTATAATTTACAAAGTAAATTTTACAATTTACACAGTAAAATTTGCACAGCAATGATAATTACAGAATAAAATTTCGCCAATGAAATGAGGAAGGCGCAAGGCTAGAGTGGTCATTAATAAACAACGCAGAGCTAAAAATTTTCAGCCATCGCATAATGAAATCAATGAAGAATAATTATTTTTCATCCTTTCTGAATTACAACAGCCGAGTTAACATTTTTATAACAGTTACCCATTTATAATCGCTGAAGTAAATAATAAAAAAAAAACATTTATTCCAACAAGATCCAAAATCAGATTGAAGTTAAATATTATTTCATCC
>SNQJ01S0000310.1:69210-113609 GCA_010110895.2 Picea sitchensis
GAATCAGATGTCTTCAAGTATAATGTGTCCAGCGAACAAGACCCCAGACATGTAAATCTGGCCTCTCATTTGTCTGACAAGCAAAAGGATGATTATGGTAAATTGCTGAAAGAATTCTCAGACATCTTTGCTTGGAAATATGAGGATCTGAAAACCTTTGACACAGAAGTGATTCAACACAAAATTCCCTTGAATGAAGATACTAAACCATTCTGTCAAAAGCTGAGATCATTCAATCCTCTGCTGCTGCCCACGATGGAGAAAGAAATCAAGAAACTGCTGGATGCCCATATCATCATCCCTCTCAGATACTCAGAGTGGGTTGCTAATCTTGTGCCAGTCAGGAATAAAAATGGAGAAATCAGACTCTGTGTTGATTTCAGAAATCTGAACAAGTGCTCCAGAAAAGACAATTACCCTCTGCCTAAGATGGAGCATATGTTGCAGAAGGTGTCAGGATCGAAGGTAATGTCTTTTATCGACGGATTCTCTGGGTACAATCAAATTGTTGTTCACCCGGATGACAAGGAAAAAACTGCCTTCACTACCCCATGGGGCACATTCATGTACGAAAAGATGCCTTTCAGCCTGATGAACGCAGGGGCGACGTTTCAAAGAGCAATGGATATTGCTTTCATCGGCGAGAAGGATAAGTTCGTCCTGATTTATCTTGACGATATTACTATCTTTTCGAGCAGCCACGAGCTTCATCTACAGCATTTGAGGAGGACATTTCTGAAGTGTCGAAAGTACGGTATCTCTCTCAATCCCAAAAAGTCTAATTTTGCACTTAAAGAGGGAAAACTACTCGGGCACATTGTCTCTGAAGAAGGTGTTAAGATTGATCCAAAAAGAGTTGAGGCAATCAGAAACTTGTCCCTTCCAAGATCGAAAAAAGACATTCAGTCTTTTCTTGGAACCATTAATTTTGTCAGGAGGTTCATTGGGAATTTTGCTGAACTCACNCTTTAACATCACAGAGTGGCTTAACAACACACTCCATCACCGACTGTCCTACACCTCGGGGACATTGTACTCCCCTTTTTCCCTTTTTCAATTAATTAGTAAATTTTATATTATCAAGAAACAAAAACATGTAATTCCCTCATTACATTTTATAACCACATATTTTATTTTTTTTCAATAAATTAATTTCTAACTCTCTTCATGTTACAAGATTTTATGAAGATCATACTTAACATCTAAGCTGTTTTTATTTCAAATATTATTATTCATTTTTTTCATTTTTTTTTTTTGAAGGTAGACTAAATTTTACAACTAGCGTAATTTAGATTTAGACCTTAATTTTGTACTGGGCGACAATTAATTAGGGAAATTGTTTTTTTAAAAATACTTAACACGTTAATTGTCCTAAGGCCTTCTAGGTTCATCCCTCTATCATCAACAACGCGACGTGCACTTCAGAACGCACTAGGTGCTCCAAGGGTGCCACTTGCCTCATCTATTCCTTTGTGCGACGTGCCCTTCAGGATGCACTACGTTCTCCAAGGGTGCCACTCGCCTTAATACGTTTCCTTCGCGCGACGCTCCCTTCAAGACGCACTACGTGCTCCAAGGGTGCCACTCGCCTCTTGACTGATTGGTAGACATCATTAACCGCTGGAGTCAGCACTCCACTAGGTGAACTTGTGGGAGACTAAGGGCCTCTAAGGAATAATTCCACCACCTTATTGCTCACCCCTTTGAATCATCGTGAGCGACTGTCGCAGTCTTCCCTCATAGCATCATGGGTCCTCTCGAACTAGGTAATCGTTAACCTACAGTTCGAGCCATGGCGAGAGTGCTAGTAGGCTATGGCAGGGTTGCTGTCCACACCTGTCCCTCAACATCTCTGGTAGTCGTGTGTGACCCCTTTACTCCATATGTGAGTCCATTCAACAAGCTATCGTTAGCCTGCATCATCAGTAAATCACGTCAGAACATATCCATATCATATCACCCAGTTAGATGCACTAATATCATAGTAAAACAATCAAACCCCAATGACACACTCCCTGACTCGATCTGGAGTCCAAGGGGTTCCATCGATGCCTCTGCATCCTCAAGGTCCAAAACCCTGCACACTCAGTAAAACCGAGTCAATAGCACCTGTCTATGTCAAGGTAGTAAAACAACATGTCATCAACCCATAACGCATCATAAGCAAAATCAAAAGTTTTAATAGCTTAAAAATCCGGATCACTTGCGAGCAAGTATCCTCAAAGAATAAGTTTTCTCAGTGCACCAGAGCGGGATGTTACAGTTTGACCCTATCATAGGTTTTAGTAAACCTGGAGTGCCCAGCTATGGGTGTAACATGAAGCTCAAAAAGTACCGTGGATTTAAGTTTGATTGTTTACTTAAATACAAACGTCCTTTGTATCGAAGCTCATCATGGAGCCAAGAGTACCCTGGGGAAGATGAAGCATTGGATTGCAATTGTTGGATTAGATGGAAAATTTTGGGATCCTTTAGCCATTCCTAGTGAACATCTTGGAGCCAATCTGGTACAATGAAGGAAAGAGAAAAAAGGGATCCATCATCTTCATATTTTTAGGAAAGTGCATCTGCAACCACATTGTCTTTTCCTTTATTGTAAATGATCTCATAATCATATCCAAAGAGCTTAGTCACCCATTTTTGTTTCTCCGGGGATAAAATGCATTGTTCCAGAAAATACTTGAGGCTTTGATGGTCTGTCTTAATTTGGAAGCGTTCCCCCAATAGATAAGGGTGCCACAGATAAACAACATGCATAATAGCCAACATTTCCTTTTCATAGATTGATTTGCCTAGATTCTTTTCAGACAGTTGCTTGCTGGTAAAGGCCAATGACCGCCCCTCTTGCAAAAGGACAACACCAATTCCTTTCCCTGAAGCATGACATTCCAAGACAAAGGTCTTTGTGAAATCAAGAAGGGCCAGGAATGGAGTGGTGCACACGACCATCTTCAAGGTTTGAAAATCTTGAGAAGCTACTGGAGTCGCAGTGAGAGGTGTTGCAATATTTCCATAATTCTTAACAAACTTGCGATAATAACCTATTAAGCCCAGAAATCCATGCAAGATTTTGAGAGTCTTTGGGTGAGGCCAATGTTACATAGCTTCAATTTTTTTAGGATCCACCCTGACACTGTCCTTTCCAGACCCAAGTACTCAACTTCTGAGGTGCAAAAATCACATTTAGACTGTTTTAGGAAAAGTTGGTGCTGAGAGAGTAGATGGAGAACTTGATCCACATGAGCAAGATGGTCTGTCCATGTTTTTCTATAGATGAGGATATCATCAAATAAAACTAAGACAAAATGATGTCGAAAAGGACGAAATACATGATTCATGAGGCTTTGGACGGTGGAGGGGGCATTACACAAGCCAAAGGGCATGACCAAAAACTCACAGTGGCCCTAATGAGTTATAAAGCCAGTCTTGGGAATGTATGCCTCTTTCATACGTATCTGGTGGTAGCCAGAATGGAGATCAAGTTTAGTAAAGAACTGGGCATCACTCAATTCATCCAAGAGGTCATCAATGACAGGAATGGGAAATTTGTCTTTAATGGTAAGTTTGTCGAGGGCCCAGAAGTCAGGAAACATTTGCCAAGAAACTTATTTATTTAGGACCATGACCACTGGAGAAGAGTAGGGGATCGTACTAGGGCAGATAATGCATGTGTTAAGGAGTTCCTGGACCATTTTCTCAATTTTATTTTTTTGGGAAAAGGGTGATGATACAGACAAATATTGGGAGGAAGGATTCCTAGTACAAGGGGAATGGAATGATCATGAACACCACAGGAATGAGGGGGTCCCTCGGAATTGGAAAAGACCACTTGATGTTTAGAAAGGATGGATTGGAGGTCTTTCAAGACCGAGGGTATCTCTATTGCTTGTATGGCATGGAGTTGGGCAACAACACCAGAATGACCTTTTTTGAGCATCTTTTCCATGCGATGGGAACTAATGATCTCAGGTGAACCATCAATGATTCCTTGGAAGTTATATTGTTGGCCCTCCTGGTCAAATTGCATGGTTAATTCCTTAAAATCAATGAGAATGGGACCCAAAGTCCTTAGCTAGTATACACCTAACACAATGTCATGACCACCCATGTCAATATAAAACATATGAGATTTAAGGTGGTAGTCACCAATTTGGAGACACACAATTTCACAATTCCCTCCACATTTCATGGAGACACCATTGACAATCATGATTTGGAAATTATTGACTACATGGATGTAGCAATGAGTTTCTTGGGCAATGCGGAGATGAATAAAATTATGGGTGCTTCCACCATCAACCATAATGATGACCTTCCTATGCTTGATGTAACTGATTAGCTTGAGGGTTTGGGGAGAAGAGAAGCGAGTGAGAGCATTTAGGGAAATGACTGGTTCGACTTCAGGAGGGTCTGAGGGAGGGGTGATGTCAGTGGTTTCAGGTGACTCAGACATAAGGGGAGTTTCAATTTCCTCTTCCCAAATATCCTTCGAGATGGCCATAAAAATATTTTGTTCCTTAAACTTGTGGCCCAGGAAATATTTGTCATCACAATTATAACAAAGGCCTTTGAGTTGGCGTTCAACCATTTCAGCCCTGGTCAATTTTTGGATCTTTAGTGGAGCAGAGGGAGTAGTGGGATTTACTGGTTTAGTGTGAGGGATAAAGGAGGGTTTCCGGTTTTGAGAAGATACAACCTGTTGTGCTTCTTTATCTCTTTTAGTCACTTCCACCCAACTTTGAGGCCAAGCCATGAGGACATGGACCCAAATCTCATCCTTGAGGCCACTGATAAAACATTCTAGGAATAAGGCATCAGACATGCCCTCTGTCCGAAAAGCCAGGTGCTCAAAAGAAGCTATAAAGTCTTCCACTGTTCCTGATTGTTTCAACTTTGTCAAATGACTCAAATGGTTGGTTTCAGTGTCAAAGCGTTCATAAAGCTCTGCCACAAAGTGTGTCCAAGCAATATACCCTTGACATGATTTTTTTCTCCATTTCTACCATTGCCAATGTTCTTGATCTAAATGGAGAACACCATACCAGAGTTTGGCCAAGTCATATGTAATGCCGTATAAACAAAAACAATTTTCCATTTGGGTTGCCCAACCAGTGGGATCCGAGCCATCAAATTTGGTCACATCCACCCACGAAAGGCATAGGTCACATTGAAAGTGATGGTACTGAAAGTTATGGGAATGAGAGGATGTTTCAGCTAAAGGGTTATCTGGAGGTGGTTCAGATAAAGGGTTATCTGTAGGGATATGCAACTTGGTTCAGAGCATCAAAAAGAAAGATTCAAGTTGGGTGGTTAGGTCTGGTTTGATTTCCTCCATTGAGGATTGCATGGTTGTATTGATGGTGACAACATTGACACTGAGTTGTTTCACTTCTTGTTGGGTCTCGATGAGATTAGATTGCAAAGTATTGAAGCGAGCTTCCATGTCTTGGCTACGGGTATGGGCCATGATGACGAGGGAACCAAAATGGGGCGGGTGGGGTCACAAATTTTTCCGAAAAATGATATGTATGAATATGATAAGGGCGAAGAGATGAATCCAATGGAAGAGGTCTCAAATAATGTGTAGTGGTTTGGCAACCTGAACACAGTTGCGCGACAAGAGATCTTCTCTGTTTTAATTTTTTTATGTTTCTGTCCCCCAGGGTTATGTATTCAAGGGTTCTATAGACAAGGGTTTTCCCTATGCTATAGCTCTCTGATATACATGCGGGATCCAATAGTAGTACTCGGCCCAATATCTCAGGGCATTAACTAAGGAGGATAGACCGTGCCCTTAGCCGTACTACTCGACTACCTAGATATTAGAGAGTATCTTCCGGAGTGTTGTTCTCAGTGGCACTATAGTAGTTAGGCGGCTGATCGATTTATTTAAAGAGGGCTTCAGGAAATCTAGGTCGATCCGTACATAGGTGTTGTCTGATGCGCTACCACTCGAAGGGGTACCAACAGGGGTTACAAGGGTGGCCAACAAATGTGCACTTAAGTACCACATGTATTTCTTGCGTGTATGAATCCATCAACTGCGGGTTTATGTGAGTAATGACATATCTCTGTGGCTTAAAGACGTTGGAATACGTCTCTACCCTGAATTTTTTTTAACCCACAATATATGTCGAGGAAAGTTCTCTGATACAACTTGTAATATACCATATATAAAAAGTATGCAGAACAGAAATAAAATGCTAGAAATGGCAGAATAACAACAATATAACCATAACAATCACCAAAATACCACTGAAATGATATAAGAATAAAAACATGAATATCACTTTGATTCTGAGAGAAATGTTCATGGGCCTCTTCAAGGGGGAAACCTCCAGTCGAGTAGATCTCTATTACAATAATATCCAAGCTAGGGTTCTCATACCCTCGATGCCTAGTTATACTAAATATGTCTATCAAAAGAAGCATCTAGAGGAAGATCCTTCTAGAAGCGGAAGCTTCTATTAGGTCTTCTTACATTCGACGTATTCTATTTTATTGCAAGGCCTTATTAATATTGACCTTTATTACATCCAAATATATTGTTCTACCTATGTGCAGGTTAGGACCCTAACAAATTGATAAAACATAATGGGGATATTGAGAGAAAATTCTTTAGTCATTTGATAAATCTCTAGCAAAGAGGTCCAATTATAGAGAACATTCAACAATTCTGAAAACTAAGTCTCAGGGTAAAGAGAATTTGAGATTATAATTTGTTAGATCTATTTGTTGAAAATTTAAATGAGAGAATTCAAAATGAGGTGCATTGTTGGGATAGGATTTTGGGACCAGTTTTGGGAATTGCACAACGTGCGCAAAAGAAGGAAAGACAGTTGGTGAAATTTCGGGGATTAGTTCCCGCAAAGGAAGGAATATTGTTGAAGTCGTTGTCATTTTGGGTCCATTGATACGGGTTAAGCCCTATTGTAATTGTATAAATATATTTTTTTTTTGGGATCAAAGAATAAGATAGTAGTCTAAAAGAAAGAAAGTATGCAATATATGCGAGTATGTAAGAGCAAGAGTGATAGAGAGATAGATAGAGATATGGGAATGACAAGGGCACAATGTATGACCATAAGAAGTTGGTCGGTATGGACGTATCCCATATTAGGTGAACCACGTTAAATATGGTGTCTATTTGTCATGATGTGTTTGTTGTTCTATTTACTGCGCACAAATGATATATGTCTTTTATTATGAATATGTTACATGTTGTTATGTTTCTGTGCACATAATATAAGGTATAATGAACTAATTCTAAGTATAATTGTTATGATGAATGCCTCCCATCCCTTCAACACTATAGAAAATTGGTTTCTGAAGTTTTGATAGATACCTTGGGTGAGACTTCACTTGTTTGTGGGTGATGCCAAAAGGGTTGGTATATAAGGTTTTGTTGGTGAATTCATGTTGAACTATGGGTCTTCCCACTGCACAACAACAAATGGTTTTTTTTCCAGGACCAAGATCTGTGATTGAGGAGAATGTGAAGTCGAACTAAGGAAGAGATCGGAAAATGGTTAGAGGAAAAGGAGAATGATTTTTCAAGAGATGAAGGTAAGAACTCGTGGCTCAGCTCCGAGATGTGGTTAAAGAGGTGTATTTATAGACTTACATGAGATTTTATTTACTGATTTTATGATGGTTTTAGCTGAGTGGTTACAGAGGTTAGCTGAAAAGAATGGAATATTTTTCACTGTTGTCCCGAGGAGTTGGACCCCTGATATGATTCAACAAGTTAATACCATGCACAATCGGATCTCATGCACAATTGATTTTTGGTTGTATAATGTATTGATTGGTTATATTACTGATTTTGTTATAGATTGTACCCAGTCATATAGTGCTACTGAAAGAGAGTTCTTTAAAGGTCCATGTGAAAGATATTTGAAATCACTGTCTACTTGGATTAATATGTTGATGTGTGATAAGGGGGTTATGAAGATGGAATCTGATCACCCTAGTAGCTAGGAACATTAATGCACATAGGGGGACTAGGTTATGACCAGGGGATTGTCTGAGTGCATGGAAGAGAGGGATGTAGGAAGGAATGAATAAAGAAAATATGGACTGAGAATGCAGAGAGAACAAGTAAGTGTGACATAAGAAGTGATTGAAGTATTGTGTAGAGGAGAAATATTTCGGTATAGTAGAAAAAGGATTTTGGTTGATAGAGAAGAGAAGCATAATGAGATTGAGGAAATAGACACTGGTATAGTGCTCTAGATCAAAGGAATATCACACACAAAAGAAAAGGAAAAAGATTGTAAGCTCAAGCCAACAAAAGGAGATACATTACATCCCATTATCCCCACTCACGTCAGAATCGACATTGAACCCTTGAGCCCATATGCATCTTTGAGGTTTGAAAACCTGTTGCAAACACTTGTAGTTAGTGAAAGAAGAAAGGATAGCATAAAGGTAGTCAAGGTAGTGGAAGTAGTACGCCAACCCAGATTCAGTTAACAACACCAAGGAAGAATATTCTGTAGTACACCATGGTGGGGTTAAACCCCATTTTGAGAATGCATTTCTTTCACGGAGTAGGGACAAAAGATCTAAAATATCACTTATTTTTCTGTGAAGAAATATGGATAGTGAAGAACGTCTAGGATGACGATGCGAAAACCATGTAGTTAGTGACAACATTTAGAGACCTTGCGTTACTTTGGTATATGAAGTATCGGTCCACTACACTTTTGGGAAAAACCAGAATGTTGGCAGACATCAGGAAAGCCTTTTTAAAACAATTCCAGAAACAAAAGTATGAGTTACAATATATTACATAAATGGAAGAGATTAAGTAGTTGCATAGTGAATCAATATGGGATTTTTTCCAAAGATTCAATATATTGATGGATCAATTGACCTTCCATATTCTAGAAGAGTAGCATAGGGAATGGTTCATTGTAGGGTTTTTTCCACATATACTATGCCCATTGACACAACAAAATATTACATTGTACTTAGAAGTGCTAGACATCACCATGATGTTGGAATCATCCCCTCTAGGAGAGAATGATGCACGGATGGTTCACGTTTAGTCAGAATTAGGATCATTGACAATTTAGTTGCAAGATATTGCTAAATGGATGGAAAAGTGTGAAGAATACTTGTGTGTTACATGCAAAAAGGAGGGTCATCATAAAAATGACTGTCCATCCTTTAAAGAATATTTGATACCAAATACTTGAATCCATTAACCCCAGGAGGAGGSATATGGTGTGAGATATCCATAGCGATGGGTCATCACCCGACCACTTTTCCTTTAATGCATAAGTGATGCAGTCCCCCCTTCTCTCCTAAGGGATGCATGACCTCCCAGTCTAGGATCGATCAAGAAACTGAGTCTGATTCAATCTCCGAGTCTCTTCTAGACCCCAAACCCACTTACACAGGTCCTTTCTCCCAAGATGCAAGTCGTATGAGACTCGCGGGCCCTCTCTTGAGTGTTGTTCAAACCTCAACGCCAAATGGGCACTAGATCTTCTCTGGTTAATCCATTTCCTTTACATGACCATGAATGTGACCACTCGCCTAATCAAAAGGCACGTCACAACTTCACATATTGGGTCTTCACATGTGAGTCACCTCGACTCCCCCGACCTCTGAAATCCTAACAGGTTCCTAGCGCGTGCTAGCCCCTCTATTCTCCTTCATCGATGTGACCTTTTGTTATGTACGTGGGCCAATATTATGAGGGCATCATGATTTCACGTATCCGGAACTACCAATGCTTCATATTTGATGACCTAGATCCTCCCTCAATCCGATGGCTCAGATCAAATCACGTTCACTACCGACTCCTGAAATGATGATATTTCGAAGCACAAAATCAACGGTCCACAATCCCCGTGATCCAATGGTCCTGTTTTCCTTTTCTCATATCGGGACTTCGTGTTTCATGAAGATGGAGGATTGCTCACCTCCCTTCTCCCGATATCCAAACTCCCGATATCTCCCTGGGAAACCAACAGTCCAGATCTCTCCTTGATCCGACGGCTTTGATCAAATCACGATTTCACAATTCGCGAGTTCTTATAACTCTTCCTTTGACTTATCTAAGTCACGAATCAGCGAAACGCTGATCTCTCGTAACGTGTCCCCCTTGATGGACAGTTCCGATGATTTCAAAATTTTGTAACCCCGCTCCTCTTGTGTGCTTTCACTGCTTATCATTAGTGAACTTTACCTTGGTCGGGTGGTTATGATTTTTTTGCGCTCAGAACAAACAGTTGAGATCTTTCCTGCTCTGCACTTGCTCCTCATTTTCTGGATGCTAATTGGACGGTCCAGATATTTCCCCTAGAGCTTATGCTTTCTTCAGAATTATAATATTTTCGGAGGATTCAAAGGCTTTTGTTGGCCCTTGACCAAGTTTTGGGAGATTCTTGGTCATGTTGACCTATTTTGGACTTCGACAACCTGTCGAAGGAGGAGCGCAAGACTAAGTGGAGATCATGGGATCTCAACCCCTTTTTGGTTTCTTTTTGGGTTTTTGGGATTATGTAATGGGATTGGGATGTCGAACCATGGGTTTACCCATGCTTATGCCTATTTTGTAATATATAAATAGATGTCTAGGAAATGTAAGGGAGAGCATCTATGTGGTGTTAGGCCTCTAGTCAGATGTAAATGTATGCTAAGTGCAAGTAGGGCCTGTATGTGTTTTGTGTATGACTGTAAGATACTTGCAGAGCTAAGTGCAAGTGGTTGTGACAGACATCGGAAGGCTTTGTGTTGTAATGCAAGGAAGAAGGATCTAGCAAGCTGCGCAGATCTTCTGTCCTATGTGGAGAAGGGTTTTGAGGCTCTATTCATGTAACCTATTGAAGAAGATAATAAATAAGAAGAGTTGGTGGACATAGCCCCAGGGTGGGGGTGAACCACGTAAATACTGTGTTACTCTACTCTGTGTGATGTTCTGATGCGTTTATGCATTATTTGCTAAGTGCTTTGAGGTGATTAGATAAATCTTCTTATGCTTAGTGCTAATGATATGTGAGAATGTTAGATCTAATCTGTATGAATAGACTTAGTGCTTGACATGATAGATCTGATCTATTTACTTATGCTAAGTGATTAAATACATTAGATCAATGTGAATGCTGCAAAGCTCTATTTTATCAGCGAAGAGGATATTGATTCCATATTGAGGAACTGACGGTGCTAAGTGCTATATTAAGTATCATAATCAAAGATATGTGTTTCAGCTAAGGTTGCAGACACCTGAGTCTTGGAACTGCCCCTGTCTTTACCTTGGGTGAGACTTCATCTTCTTCGCCGGTGTTGCTGAAAGGGCCGATAGTTAAAGTTTTGTTGGTGCATTGTTGTAGCATTGAACCCTGGGTCTGCCCCTATGCCAACAAATGGTTCCATTGCCGAGATGATCTTGCGAATGCTTAGTTGATTCCGAGCATAGCGAACCAAGCACAGGGATGATCTCGCAAATGCTAAGTTGATTACAATAAATTGAGATAGTGTGCCCAGACACTTTGAGTATGCGTTGGTCACTGCGTACCTCTAGAAGGAGATACGCACAAATCAAGAAAATATTTCAGCGTTGAAGTTTAGAGACTTCAACTTTGATGATAGGAAGGTCTATAACATGTTAGCCCCACACAAGTACTTGACCAGAACAAAGGGAAAAAATTCAAAGATAATTCCTCAGTCATGGACTATGAACTTCGTGTAGTCTACACTGCTCAACGTCATAAAGATTCCTCACTTCGGAAGACAAGAAGAGGTGAATGCATGTGTCAAGATGCTGCTGTCCTGTTACCATGGAAGATACTTGTGGTTAAACCACCATATCACAGTGGATCCGAAATTGATCAATCAAATCACAGGGCTAAGTATGCAAGGCCCTGACCCACGGGATTTATCTCTCGGAAAAACCATGGATCACACTCTCGTACAGAGGTTCAAGGACACCTATGATGATGTCAAGAAGGGCATGAGAGGCTACAAGGTAGCTTCTATCCAGAGTGATGTAGTGTGCCTCACCTGTCAATTGATCACAGGAAAGTTAGTATGAAAGAACCGTCCCACCCAAGTCACTTTTTTTGCAGTTGACCTCACAGGGAAGTGTGTGGAGGGCTTACAAATGAATTGGGCATAGTACCTGGTGAACCAATTAGAACTTGAATTCAGAGAAGCCCAGGATCAAGGGCACAAATTTCATTTTAGATGGCTATTGATCCTGATCACTTTCATTCCTTGGGAGATGCCGGAAGGTTCGACCTTCCCAGAAATCAAACCCTTTGAACCTTTGGCCATGAATTTCAGTACACTATGGTATTCCAGTAACATGAATAAGCAATGGCAGTCAAATGTCGTGTTCCACACATACTACAACCAGTTGAAGGTAGCCATATAGTCCGAGCCTCGCATAACTCTGAATACCTTACAAAGGTTTTGACCTTTAATGAAGTTCAACGTTGATAGGAATTTCATTTATATCACAGCCCACGTCAATGGACATAAGCAACCACTGTAGTCCTACTACAAGGTGATGAAGGAGGACTTGGAGGAGATCACCAAGGAATGGTCAACGAAACTCCTTATTCTAGTAGACCCTACGGAGATATATGACATAGACAGCTCAGAAACTGCGACGGATACACCCAGGCCTAGCTAGATAAAGAAGACTGAAGAGGTCCAGGATTTAGCCAGTAAATCCATGAAGACTGCTTCCATCTCACCATAGAAAGGGGGTGATGGTGAAGAGATAGATGGCACAGAATCCGAGAAAAATAAAGGTGAGGTAACACCACCTAGAGATGAGGAGGACCCCTCGAAGAAATGGAAGGTTTCCCCTCTGAAGCCTTCTTCCTGAAAGAAGTCGAAAGAAACAATGACCAAATTGCAGACTATCCTCACCCCAGATGACTTTGATTTCATCATAGCAACCCTAAATGATGCTTCGCTGGAGATAGCAGAGAAGCAAGAGGCTAAGCAAGAGGAGATGTACAATCGAATTGAGGTTGAGCTCCAAGGGATGCAGCAGGCACTGCAGTCCAGCCACACAGTATCCAATGCACCTCTGCCATTAGGAACACCAGAACTGGGAGATGAGCCAGCTCAACTCCACCAAATAGCTAATACAATCAAAGTTTGCCTTCAATGAGTGCAAGAGGAAACAATGCAAGCCACCCAGGATTTGATACAAGTACAGGGATTACTTGTCGAACAACGCAGTGCTACAGAATGGGAAAATCTTGCTCTCCAAGTGAAGTGGGAAGAAGAAAAAGAAAAACTGCAACAAGGCATGAAACAATTGATAGAAGAGAAACTTGCAATAAAGGAAGTAGTCGACAGAGAACTTCGCTCTCTGACAATCATAGAAATAAATATAGAGGATCAAGTCACGAAGAAGGTAGATCATCTTTCATAAACCATCTCACAACGCCAACAATGCATAGCATATTTAGAGCTATGCATTATGCCCGAGACCCTGCAGGACATAAGGGACCAACGAGAAGCAACTGCCCATAGCACAGTTGACAGAATAAAATCTCTTTCCTTGGAATGCAAATAGTTAAGTAACCGCAGTGCCCAAACATATGATAACCTCATTGAGAATATGGAATTGCAAGCACTGGAGTCGTAGCTCAAGGAATTGAAGGAACATGCAGACACACTACAAGTGCAACTGAAGGCCCTGTCGGCCATAGAAATAATGAAGCGGTCTCAAGAGCAGTGCACCGCCCAACAACAGATCCATATGATTCAAAGCAAAGTTATGTTAGTCACTCAATGTCTTCAACCAGTATAAGATAAGGCGTGTCAATTGTTCACAGAGGTCGAGACCCGAGGAGAAGAGCTAGAACAGGTTGTCACCACAGTAAAACAGTGCCTAGAAGGGCTAGTGAATGATGCAGTAATACAAGATTTCATCGAGAAAGACATCGCAGCACAACAGCAGGTCGAAGTAGCTCGAGCCAAGCTCGAGGTGTTTGAGGTAGAACTAGTGAGACCAGAGTGACTCAGGATGAGTCACAAGTGAGTGTTGGGGGCATGTTGGCCCTTGAACAAGTTTTGGGAGATTCTTGGTCATGTTGACCTATTTTGGACTTCGACAACCTGTCGAAGGAGGAGTGCAAGACGAAGTAGAGATCACGGGATCTCGGCCCCTTTTTGGGTCCTTTTTGGGTTTTTGGGATTATGTAATGCGATTGGGATGTCGGGCCATGGGTTTACCCATGCTTAGGCCTATTTTGTAATATATAAATAGATTTCTAGGTAATGTAAGGGAGAGAATCTATGTGGTGTTAGGCCTCTGGTCAGATGTAAATGTATGCTAAGTGCAAGTAGGTCTTGTACGTTCTTTGTGCATGAATGTAAGAGACTGGAAGAGATAAGTGCAAGTGGTTGTGAAAGACGGTTGAAGCCTTTATGTTGTAACGCAAGGAAGAAGGATCTAGCGAGATGCACAGTTCTTCTATCCTATGTGGAGAAGGGTTCTGAGGCTCTGTGCATGTAACCTATTGAAGAATATAATAAAGAATAAGAGTTGGTGGAAGTATCCCCAGGGTGGGGGTGAACCACGTAAATACTATGTTACTCTGCTCTGTGTGATTTTCTAATGCGTTTATGCGTTATTTTCTAGGTTCTTTGAGGTGATTAGATAAATCTTCTTATTCTTAGTGCTAATGATATGTGAGAATGTTAGATCTGATCTGTATGAATATAATTAGTGCTTGATCTACTAGATCTGATCTATTTACTTATGTTAAGTTCTTAAATACATTAGATCAGTGTGAATGTTGCGAAGCTTTGTTTTATTAATGAAGAGGATATTGATTTCATATTGAGGAACTGACGATGCTAAGTGATCTATTAAGTACCATAATCATATATCTGTGTCCCATCTAAGGTTGTAGAAACTTGAGTCTCGCAACCACCTCTACCTCTACCTCAGGTGAGACTTCATCTTCTTTGCAGGTGTTGCCGAAAGGATCGGTAGTTAGGGCTTGTTGGTGTGTTGTTGTAGTGTTGAACCCTGGGTATTCCCCTGTGCCAACAACTTTGACCTTTGTCCTTTCTGCGAGTCCATTTCTTGGATCTCGTTAACACTCATGAAAAGTGTTATTCCTCCTGATCTTGGTCTCGTGAATACTTCGACTTCCCACAGACTCCTTGTGTTTCATGGATTTCGATAAATCAGACCCGAAGGATTTATCGAAGAGAAGTTCCACTCACCTTCCTGGCGTTCTCCTTTTCTAGTCCTTCGACTTCTTCCAAAGTCCCTTTTACACTTACTTGAATATCGGATCTGTGCACTCCTTGCACGAGATCTTTATGTAAGGTTCAAATTCTTGCGGACGACTATGCATGCCTTGCACCGGTCTATTTGCACTCCTTACAAAGGGAAAGTTTCATACTGTCTCTTCTGATCTTCAGAACTGAAACAAATTCTGTCAATGCACTCCTTGTGTTCTGTGTGCACATTTTGCACCACTCGAGAGAAGAGAAACAATTGAAACTTATCCTAACATTCACAGTTCCATCTATTCATAATGAAATTCATTCATTCTTTCATGAAAGAATAATAACAGAGAATTACAAAACAATGTCCACACCATGCATTGGATCAATCTTCCTCTGTTATATTCATAAATGAAAATGGCTACATCCTAAGTGAAAACTCAGAAATATCCTATTTACTTGAAACTATCTTACTTGCAGCTATCTACCCTACAACCAACGTCATTTGGGTGTACAAAACCTCTATTTATCTCATAGGGCTCTTAGGGTTTCCCCTGATACTTCTCTACATCACAACCTATCCTATGACTATTTTAGTGTAGTCGCATTCCAAAGCCGGAGTGGAAAGTCCCGCTTCGCTCGGGATCACTCAAGCGTGCTTCAAAATATTTTTCCAGCGCTGAGTTAAGGTAGACTTCCAAATATATGTCGTAGCTGCCAGCTTTGAGCTCCCATACAGATTCCGAGACGCTGATAGGTCCTGCTCCATGGGATTTCCAACGATGCTCCTACATCATACTCCCCTTGAAAAAAAATCATGGACTCCTGTCCATGAGCTCTTGCACCGATTTTCCATGCTTCTGTATAGCAGCTTCATTTTCCCAACTGGCATCTTCTATTTGGTGTCCCTTCCACTTGACCAGATATTCAAAATATGTCTTCCTCCCGGTCTTTTTCCCAATCCTCTGATCAACAATCTTCTCCATATATGGTTTTTCTGCTATAGGCATTTGTTTCTCCCACTGGACCTTCTCTTGATCTTTTGATCCCTCTGTGTCATGTTTCCTATAAGGATACAGGTCTGAAACATTGAATATGGGTGATATGCCCACATCATCTGGCAGCTCAATCTCATAGGTGTTTTCATCAAACATGGTCCTATCTTCTTCAATTTTAACTTGTTATATGTTCCCCTAGGGAACCTATCTTTCCTGATATGTGCCAGAACGTGATCCCCTACTTCAAATTGAAGTTCTCTACGATGTTGATCATCTCTGCGTTTGTACTCCTGGTTAGAACTCTGCAGCTGTCCTTTGATCTGGCTATGGAGCTTCTACATTTCTGCAACAAAATATTCTGCTCCAGTGCTCCTGATATCTCTCTGTTCCAAGTATCTCAACTCAGATACTCCCCTGGGTTGCATTCCATACAATATTTTGAATGGGCTCTTTCTAGTGCTCCTGTTTAGTGAGTCATTGTATTCAAATTTTGCTTATGGTAGAATCCGATCCCACTGATTATGGTGTTCAGGAACTAGACTCCTCAACCAGTTTCCCATACTTTTGTTTACCACCTCAGTCTATCCATCTGTCTGAGGGTGATAAGATGAGTTGAAGGGAAAATATGTCCCCAACTTCTTCCATAGTGTTCTCCAAAAGTGTCCAACAAATTTTTTGTCTCTATCTGAGACAATGCTTCTAGGTAGTCTGTGAAGTCTTACAACTTCCTTGAAAAACATATTTGCAACATGCATTGCATCACAGGTCTTCTAGCATGGGATAAAGTGCGCCGTCGTTGAAAATATATCCACCACCACAAATATGGAATCAAATCCTCTTTGTGTTCTTGGCAGTCCCATCACAAAATCCATGCTTATTGCATCCCAAGGCCTCTCTGGTATTGGCAATGGTTGATACAATCCAGTGTTCTGTCTTTTTCCTTTGGCATGTTGGCAGATTCTACATCTGTTCAAAAACTTTATCACTTATGTTCTCAGATATGGACAATAGTATGAACTTCTCAACTGTGCAAATGTTTTATCATGGCCGAAATGTCCAGCCAATCCTCTACTATGTTTTTCCTTCAGAAGGTTATCCCTTATTGAGCATTTTGGTATGCACAACTGATTTCCCTTGAACAACAATCCTTCTTGAATCATATACTCTGTCCACTGGCTTCTTTATCTCATTACAGGATTTAAACATGCTTTATATGCTTCCTTGAAATTTGTATCATCACAATACATGTCCTTAAGGTGTTCAAACCCCAAGGTCTTCACATGGAATTCTTGCAGAATCAAATATCTCCTGCTTAATGCATCAACAACTTTGTTAGCATTCCGAGCAATATGTTTTATGACAAAATTTAAATTCTGTATAAACTCAACCCATTTCTCATGCCTCTGATTCAATTTTTCCTGTCTGGATATGAATTGTAAAGCCTGGTTATCGCTATACTAGACAAATTCTTGTGGGACAAGGTAATGTCTCCACTTCTTCAAGGCTTGAATTATGGCATCAAACTCCTTATCATACATGGAGTATTTTCTCTTGGTTTCATTTAGCTTCTCACTGAAATAGGGAACAGGTCTATTATCTTGGCTCAAAACTGCTCTAATTGAAACTCCACTTGCGTCACATCTCACGTGAAATGTCTTCTCAAAATTTGGTAAGACCAGAATTGGTCGTTCTATTATTTTATCCTTCAGTATATTGAATCTCCTCTCGGCCTCCTCTGTCCATTTGGAAGACTTGTTCTTCTTTTTCATTCTATCCATCATTGGCACAAAAATTCCACTGAAGTCTCTAATGAAATTCCTATAAAATATTGCTAATCCATGGAATCTCCTAACCTCGAACGTACGCTTCAGTGATGACCATTATTTGATTTCTTTCACCTTCTCTGGATCCATCTTCAGCTCATTTGAAGAGATCACAAAACCCAAGTAAATGAGTTTTGTCTTCATAAAAGAGGACTTCTTCAGATTTATCAACAACTTATCCTACTGTAGTCTCCTCATCACTAGTGTTAGGTGCCTCAAATGCTCCTCTTTAGTCCTGCTAAAGATCAGTATATCATCTAGATATACAACCACAAACTTGCCAATGAAATCTTTCAGTATTTCATTCATCATCCTCATAAAAGTACTCAGGGCATTTGTTAATCCAAATGGCATAACAAGACACTCATACAAACCTTCATTTTTCTTAAAGGTTGTTTTCCACTCATCACCTTCTCTCATTCTAATCCGGTGATATCCACTTTTCAAATCTATTTTAGAAAATCAATTTTCTCCACTTAAATAGTCCATTAAATCATCTATCCTTGGTAAAGGAAATCTATACGTGATGGTGATCTGGTTAATGGCTCTTGAGTCTGTACACATTATCCATCCCCCATCCTTTTTTGAACTCAACACAGTTGGTACTGCACACGGGCTCAAGCTGTCTCTGACCAAACCCTTGTCTAACATTTCTTGGACTTGGTTCTTTACCTCCTCATTCTCTCAAGGTGTTAGTCTGTATGTTTCTTTGTTTGACAGACTTGCTCCTAGTATCAAGTCAATATGGTGGTTGATTCTTCTAATGGGTGGCAATGAGTTTGGCATCTCATCCACCACTATGTCAACAAAATTATCTAACAATTCCTGAACTTCTTCAGGAAAATCATCCATTGAAGTACTTGTAAGGATAACTCTAGGTTTCCTCACCACAAAAAACTGCATCTCCTGTTCTTTCTTGACTTCTTTCAGGAGTTCCTTCCCACTTATGAGAAGTATGCTCATGCTAGATTCCTCCTTCACTTTCTTCTCCTCTATTGGAAGAAAAATGTGTGTCCTATCATTCTACTCCAAGGTGTATGTATTCTTCCTCCCATCATGAATGACATTCTTGTCAAACTGCCATGGTCTCCCTGAAAAAATATGGCATACATCCATGGGAATTACATCACATAGAATTTCATCTCTATATCCTCCTATCTTAAATTCAACCAAGAATTGCTTAGTAACCATTACCTGGTGTCCTTTCTGCAACCATGAGAATTTATATGGCTTCGGATGTGAAGTTTTCTCTAGCTCCAATTTCTCCACCATATTTGTGGATACTAATTTATCAGTGCTCCCATTGYCGATTATCACCTTGCATACTATGTCTTTAGTCTTGCAAGCTGTCCTAAAGAGAATATTCCTCTGCACTAGCCTTTCAACTTATGCCTCTGGTTTTAAGAGAACTTTCCTTAACATCAGGGATATCCCATCCTCTGCTCCTTCTTCTTCAACATATCTTCTCTTTTCTTTTGAAATGTGAGCTTCGCCTCCTCCTTATTTATTTTTCTCGGGGCATTCCCAAGACATGTGCCCTATATTTCCACATGGATATCATCTTACTTATCCTACTCCTCTTCTTCATATTCCTCTAGAAAAAATTCATCCACCACCCTGTCTCCCTCCAAAAATTCCTCCTCTTTCCAAGTGACTGTGTGGTTTTTCAGCCTCATCCTTAGACTTATGTGCCTTTTCATTGGTAACTCTCTTACCTCTAGTTGGGGCTAGGATTTTACCTCTTCCTCGTTGGCTTTGTTTTCTGGACAAATTCTCCTTTTCTTTTAGTGTGAAATGATAAGCATCCTCCACTGTCTTTACTGACATCATGATGAGCTCATCCTAGATTTCATATCTCAGGCCATTCATGTATCTGGAAAATTTTTCTTCATCCTTCTCCCTTTGTCCAGTTCTGATGTTTATCCTATAGAAATCCTTTGTGTACTCCTTAACTTCCATACCTTTCTGTCTCAGGTTCTGCATTTTCCGGAACAGATTGATCTGATAATCCTTGGGAATGAACTTATCCTTCAGCTTGGCTACCATTCTATCCCAATTCTTTATCTTATGTTTGCCTTTGCTTCTCCTTTCATCCTGAAGTTCATCCCACCACACTGCTGCATGTACTTTTAGCCTGGTGACAACCTGTTTCACATTTCTCTCTTCATCGATCTCTTCATATTCAAAATGTTTATCCATGGATCTTATCCAATCCAAAAACTCTTTAGCATCTAAATTTCCTTCATAGATTGGGACCTCTATCTTGGCTCTGCCTCCCAATCTAGCAACTGCTCTCAGCAAGCGTTCTTCGACAACATCCTCTCCTGCAGCTTCTTTGATTTCTACTGATTTACTCTCTGCATCATTCATGTCTCCAGTATCAGGTTCTCATCTCTGTGCTACCTCCATCACTTCTAATCTTGCACAAATTTCTCTCATCTCCCTTTCTATAGCTCGATTGGATAAAGGTGCTACCGTTTTTCTCCTTGGTGGAATTATGTTGATTGTCTATCACAAACTGAGTACAAATTTGAGTTCTTCTATCTCCTCTCCTTTGCTTGCTATCTACAAGAAAAACTTAGATCTGATACCACTTGATGCAGTCCCCCCTTCTCTCCAAAGGGTGGCGCGACCTCCCGGTCTAAGACCGATCAAGAAACTGAGTATGATTGACTCTATGGGTCTCTTCTAGACCCCAAACCCACTTACAAAGGTCCTTTCTCCCAATACACAGGTCGTATGAGACCCACAGGACCTCTCCTAAGCGTTGTTCAAACATCAACACCAAACGGGCACTAGCTCTTCTCTAGATAAGCCCTTTCCTTTACGTGACCACGGTTGTGACCAATCGCCTAATCAAAAGGTGCATCGCGACTTCATGTATCGGGCTTCACATGTAAGTCAACCCGAATCCCCCGACCTTTGAAATCCCGATAGGAGCCTAGCGTGTGCTAGCCCCTCTATTCTCCTTCACCGATGTGACCCTTCTCTATGATGATGGGCCAGTATTCAGAGCACATTGCGATTTCACATATCAAGAACTCTTGATGCTTCAGATATGATGACCCATATCCTCCCTCGATCCGATGGCTCATATCAAATCACACTCACTCTCGACTTCCTAAATGTCGATATTTTAGAGCACCAAATCAATGGTCCACAATCCCCACGATCCAACGATCCTTTTTTCCTTTTCACGTATCAGAAGTTTCTGTTTTGTGAAGTTGGAGGACCACTCACTTCCCTTCTCCCAATATCCGAACTCTCGATATCTCCCTGGGAAACCAACAGTCCAGATCTCTCCTGGATCCGACGACTCTGATCAAATCGTGATTTCACAATTCACGAGTTCTTATAAATTTTCATTTGACTTCTTTGAGTTACGAGTTAGCAAAATGCTGATCTCTCACCACGTGTCCCCCTTGATGGATGGTTTCGATGATTTCAGAATTTTGTAACCCTGCTCGTCCTGTGTGATTTCACCGCTTATCATTAGTGCACTTTACCTTGGTAAGGCGGTCATGATTTTTTTGTGCTCAGACTGAAAGGCTAAGATCTTTCCTCCTCTGCACTTGATCCTTGTTGTCTGGATGCTGATCATATGGTCCAGATATTTCCCCTCGAGCTTACACTTTCTTTTGACTTAAAATATTTTCAAAGGATTCAAAGGCTTCGACTTTTATCCTTCCTATGAGTCCATTTCTTGGATCTTGTTAACACTCATGAAAAGTGTTATTCCTCCTGAGCTTGGTCTCATGAATACTTTGAATTTCCATGCACTCCTTGTGTTTCAGAGATTTCAATAACTGAGATCCGAAGGATTTCTCGAAGAGAAATTCCTCTCGCCCTCCTGGAGTTCTCCTTTTCTGGTCCTTCGACTTCTTACAAAGTCCCTTTGACACTTAGTCAAATATCGGATCTGTGTACTCCTTGCAGCAGATCTTTACGCAAGGTTCGAATTCTTGCAAACAGCTATGCACGCCTTGAACCCGTCTCTTTGCACTCCTTGCAAAGGGAAAGTTTCGTGCTATCTCTCCTAAGCTTCAGAACTGAAATAGATTCCATCAACGCACTCCTTGCGTTCTCTGTGCACACCTTGCACAACTTGACAGAAGAGAAACAATTGAAACTTATCCTAACATTCACAGTTCCATCTATTCATAACGAAATTCATTCATTCATTCATTAAAACATAATAGCAAATAATTGAAAAACAATGTCCACACCATGCATTGGATCAATTTTCCTCTGTTATATTCATAAGTGAAAATGGCTACAACTATAATCGAAACAAAAACTAAAAAAATAAAAAATATCCTATTAACTTGCAGCTATCTACCTTACAACCAACCTCATTTGGGTGTACAAAACCTCCATTTATATCAGACGGCTCTTAGGGTTTCCCTTGCTACTTTTCTACATCACAACCTATCCTACGACTATTTTAGGGCAGTCGCATTCCAAATCCGGAGTGGAAACTCCCGCTTCGCTCGCAATCACTCAAGCGTGCCTCAAAATATTTTTCTGGCGTTGAGTTAAGGCAGACTTCAAAATATCTGTCATAGCTACCAGCGTTGATCTCCCGTACAGATTTCGAGAAGCTGATAGGTCCTGCTCCATGCGATTGCCAACGATTCTCCTCCATCAATAAGTATCAGAGAACCTCTAAAAGATTATTTTTTAATGTTTGTAAGTCAATGGGACATGAAAAAATTTATTGTCATGCACTTGATCTAATGAGAGAATGCACTATGGATGCATATACATTTCAAGGGAAATATGGATTGGAAGGAGGGGTGTCACAATACATTACTTCGAGGGGATACAATCAAGGAGGAAGAGGAGGATTCCTAGGTTGGGGAAGAGGAGGATTCGATAGAGGAAAATGACCGATTATATTTTATAATTGTAACCATCCTGGAAATTTGGAACGAGATTATCTGAATCCTTGTACAACGTGAACATACTATATACAATTGGATCATGCGACGAAATACTGCCTACAAATGATCACAAACTGGTAGGAAAAGAGGAACCAAAATGTTTAGATGATAGCAACAGAAGAGAGTGACTATCGACCAAGGGTAGCAACAGTTTCGCGTGGAGGATCAAGAACGGGAGCTAATGTGATAGAAAAAGGAATTCAAACTGACCAGTGGATTAGGAAAGCAATGGAACCTCGTCTGCTGTTTGATCCTCGAAAGGAGAGAGACACATACAAGAAATCAAGGAAGGAGTTTCTAGAAACATAATGGGTAGCATTGACTTTGCAATCTATGTATGATAGGCTACCTGTGTATGACATGCCTCTAAAAATATAACCACTCGATCACATAAAGGCCAACTGAGAAGGTAAGTACTCTGAAAAGTTTCTTAAAGAGTTGTTTATAACCAATGAAGGATGAAAGTGCATTGAATGCACTATGTAGGATGAATGACCGGTGCACATAATATAAAGAAGCACCTATTGCAAAGTGAGTAGTTAGCTAGGTATAATGCAAGAAAAGGAGGAATAGGTAATTCCAAATTAATGCATAGGTAGGAGACTATGATATGGATATATCATCTTGGATATAGGATCTGATGTGAATTCCATTATGAAGAAGATATGGGAAATGACGGGCAAACCAAAGTTGACTTGGTCACCAATTTAGTTGAGGTTAGCAAATCAACACAATATTGTTCTGATTGGAAGACTGATAGGGGTGAATGCTAATATTTATGGGGTGTGAATCAAAACACATTTTGAATTAATCAAGATAGTGGATGGTAGTAAACCTTATCCAACATTACTTGGGAACGATTGGGATTTTGATAACTTAACCATTATTGATATGAAAAAGAGGCAAATGATCTTTGAAGTAGCAGACTTGAAAGTTACGGTGCCACTGGATCCCACAGAAGGAAGATGATAAGTGGAACTGAAAAATGGGGAAATAACTTGATAACCTTTACAATATGACTGTGCGTATGGATTACTATATTAATTCCAATGCTGAGGGTGTAATAATTTGGCGAAGTGTAATTTCTTTCACCTCGGATTCAGAAAAAGCCCTCGAACATTGGAAGAAATGGTTAAATAAAGTATCTACTAGGATATGTGCTCTTATTACATGCACATTATGTTGGATTGGAGATGAGGTATGTGATCCCCCAATGTATGATGGACTAATAGATATAGATTCTTTTGTAAAAGAATCTGAATTGCAGATACCATAAAAAGAAATATTGTTATCTTTAGATATCGTGATGAAAGAGATTCCTACAAGATGGTGGTTTGCAGATAAAGATATAATATATAATTGCAAGCAATTGAGAAGGCTATTATAGATTGGGTTTGGAACAAGAACTGAATATATTGTGTCGAAGTATACTGGATTGATTTTTTTTACAGATCATATTGCACAATGTACTGCAACATGTATCTTAGTACCTAAGTAGGAATGGACACACTTGTTTATACACACTCTATATGTGATACCAATGAGCTGGTATATAGAACTAGAAGTACACAGAGGAACAACACACTAGGAATATTTGACTCGCAACTTCAAAGTAACTTTCAAGTTTGAAGATGATTCCCCTTTAGTATACACAACACTGCATATTATCAAGAACAATATCTTTACACCAGAATATTAGAAGATAATAACACCTTTCTATAACATGCCCATATCTTCTGTGACTATTCAAGAGGTTTTGGAATGCTATAATGTTGTTGGAGAAGACCAAGAGGACGAATACCTGAGAAATTTGCAAATACCAGAAACTGAAGGAGAGTGCGCAGTAGAGGTTCCTGAGCTTGAATCTATAAAGTAGTCAAAGCCATTGAGAACATGTAAGGTGAATATTGGTACAAACGATAATACCAAGTTTGCAGACATTGAATATTATTGGAAGGAAGAAAATGTTGAGAAGATTGTTGATTTACTATGGAAATACCAAGACCTTTTCCTCACTACATTTTCAGAAATGAAAGGGTTTTCTAGGGAGCTAGGGGAAATGAGGATTCCTCTGAAGCCATATGTGAATCTAGTGACATAGAGACTATATTGCTCGAACCCAGTATATAATAACAAAGCGAAAGAAGAAATAGATAGGATGCTAGAATTTGGGATTATCGAATTGATCGTAGAGTCAAAATGGATCAGTCATATGGTAATTGAGGAAAATAACACAAGTGGAATCATAATTTGTGTGGATATTCAGAATTTGAATGATTCTTGCTTACATGACCCATTTCCTACTCCATTTACAGATGAATTTTTGGAGAATGTAGGAGGACATGAAGCTTACTCCTTTACACATGGATTCTTTGGATATCGCCAAATTAAGATTGCACATGAGGGTAGGCATAAGAAAACATTTGCAATAGAATGGGGATGCTATCAGTATAAAATCATGCCTTTATGGTTGAAAAATGTGTCAACAATATTTTCCCATGTTGTTGTCGCAACTCTTAAAGAATTTATTCGTAAATTCCTAGAAGTATATTTGGATGATTGGACAATGTTTAGTTTGTTAAAATACCATGTTGAAACTTTTCTTTTGTTGATGGATATGTGTGGACAGTCCCTAATTTCCTTGAACTTGAAGAAGTGCATTTTATGTGCACCATTTGGTATATTGATGGGTCATGTAGTATGTAAACAAGGAATTTTGGTTGATCCTGCAAATATTGATGTTTTGTCAATTTTCCACCACCTACTTTAGTGTGACAACTACGAGAAACATTGGGTCACATGGGGTACTACAAAAACTTTATTAAGGGATACACGTAGATCACAACCATATTGAAAAAATTGTTGAATAAGGAGGTCAAATTTCAATGGAACGAGGAATGCCATTAGATTTTGGATACCTTGAAGGAGAAACTAGTTACTACATCGATTTAAGTATTTCTAGATTGGAAGAACGTATTCCATGTTCACATAGATGCATCATCTATAACGTTAGGTGAAATCCTAGCTTAGCCAGGGGAAGGCGATTTGGACCATCCCATTGCATTTTCCAACAGAAATTTGTCAACTACCAAACAAAATTATACTACTACAGAGCATGAAGGAATGTCAATAGTGTATGCACTAAATAAGTTTAGGAATTATCTAATGGGATCACTTTTTAATATGTACATGGATCATTATGTGTTGAGATACTTAGTCAATAAGCTAATGTTGGGGGGGAAGATATGCAAATGGTTGTTATTATTTTAGGAGTAATATTTTGAATTTATTATGAAACTAGGAAAATTGAATACATGACTTGATCATTTGTCACTCATATTAATAGGGGAAGATGCAAGAAATGTGGATGACAGTCTACCAGATGTGAATTTGTTCACAATTCGGATGGTCGATGATTAGTTTTCAAATATTATCTAGTTCTTGAGCACATGAGTATCCCCACCTGACTTTAAAATTGCACAAAAGAAACAGTTAGTGGTAAATGGAGTAGATTATCAGCTCATAGCGAGGAATTTGTATAAGTTGAGCATAGATGGTATTGTTCATTTATGTGTACTAGAGGATGGTAGACCTATGATATTATTGGAGGCACACGAAATAATTGCAGGAGGCCACTATGTAGTGAAAGCGATGGCTCACAAACATTTTCATGCAGGACTATGGTGGCCCACCCTTCATAAGGATTCTAAGGAGTTCTGTCAGACCAATGATGTCTGTCAACAATTTTGGAATCCATCTAGAAAATACGATATGCCTTTAATACCACAAGTTATGTTGCAGGATTTTGATAAATTGGAAATTGATTTCAATGTAATGATCAACCCACCAACAAAATGGTGAATATAAATATATACAATCACTAAGAAAGACTACTTGACCTGATGGGATGAAGCATAAGCCATCATATATTGTAGCTTGGAGACTGTTGTGTGGTTTCTATTTGAGAATGTTTTTACGAGGTTTGAATGTCTAAGAATCCTTATGGTTTCTCACATAACACATTTTTTGAATTAAGCAATTGTTTCTTTAACAAAATAATTTCATATTTATCACCAGAAGAGCACACCTTATAACCGTCAGGTGAATGAAACAATGGAAGCATTTAACAAGATCCTAGAGCATGCGCTGACGAAGATATGAAATGTAAATTGATATGCCTGGGACCTAAGGATTCATGCAGTACTATGGGCATATTAGACTACATGTAAGAAGTTTATAGGACATACACCATTCATATGAGTATACGGTCAAGGAGCACTTATGCCCATGGAGTTAATTGTGCCAAGTCTATGCATTCTCGTGATGACAGAGCTCATGGAGTATGGTGCAGTAGAGAGAAGATTGTCATAGTTAGTGGAACTAGAGGAAGACCATTTCCTCACAATATTTCACTAGCAAGTCTAGAAAGAACATGAAAAGGCATGGCATGAAAGACATATTAAATGAAAGAAGTTTCAAATGGGAGACCTATTTTTTCTCTATGACAACAAATTTTTACAACACCCTGGAAAGTTTCAAATGCATTGGTTGGGTTTGTATGTCATAAGATCTATGATAGAGGTAGGTGATGTTCAGTTGGAGAAATTGAATGGAGAAATCATGGAAGTATTGGTCAACGATAATCAATTGAAACTATATAGTGATAGTCGCGCTTCTACGCACTATCCTAACTGCACAAAATGTGTACCATAGTATATGTATTATAGAAAAAGAAAATAAAAATAAATAAAATAGCTTGAGGTAAGCCACAATAAAAATTTGAAGAGACAAGAGAATTGAATTTATGAATCGAGCATTGTTCAAAGAATTAAATTTGCAGAAAAAGAGATGACCAAGAAAATGTCGCGGAAAGAAAGAGGAAGGTATGCATAAAGGATAATTGAATTACACATGGAAAGAATAACTGAATTGTGCACACAGATCCAGGATAAATACCTATGTGAACGATGAGAAAATTATTAAAGAGAAAACATGATGGTGAGATGAAAGAAACATGTAGTAATAAATGAAAAGTGGCAATGTGATTTTGACAGGATGGAAAATCTAGACAACGATCCACTCAAAAATACAAAATTAATGTAGGATCTGGACGAGAATTGAATGTCAGTAAAATTGGATGAGGATGAGAATTTTGGCTAGAAGAGGAAGATAATATTTGGAAAAAACCTATAAAAGAATACAAGGGGCGATGAGAAAGGGTTATTTTTGTGTGGACATTCAAAGAGAACAAAGAGTCAAAGAAGAGTCAAGTGAGCTGAAAATAGAGTCGAGTTGAAAAATGTAGTTGCATAAAGTTATGAAAGCATCAAAGGCAGGAGCATCCACATCGTATATGAAGAAACTGCACACTAAGAAGGCATCAATATCGGTGCAGGAAGAAACCTGGAGAGAAGAGACATTAGATACGATCAACTTTCATAGGGCTTATGTGCCACCCAGGAAGCCAACAACAAATCCATTTAGATTTCCCAAGGAGCTAAAGTACGACCTTGTTACACGAATAATTCTACCTGGGGTCACTCTTGAGGGAGATATGTTGAGTGTAGTAGGAATCTTGAAGCTTTCAGACCATGACCTTGCATATCTAGATAATTTTCCATAGTTAGTGCCACAAAATTATCTGTGCACATCACTCATACCAGACTCACTTGTATTCACAGTCGAGTCATATGATTTGGAAAGAGGACTACAACAAACAAGCATACTAAGCATGTTGGAGATCCCACATTTTGGAAGAAGTGCATAAATCAAAATCTGCATCAAGTTATTGTTGAGTTGCATCCATAGAGGTTTCCTATGGTTGGATAGGGAAATGTCAATTGATAGCCAACTTATTTCATATATTACAAGATTTTTGTCAATAGGGGAAGACCCACTACCTCTGGTCATGGATAAGACTCATGAGAAAGAATTAGCAGAAAGGATGAACGAAAAATATGGCACACACAAAGGAGCATGCAGATTGGACGTATCAAGAATTAATGATGATTCTCTATGGTTTGTGATACAAGTGATAGCTTTCAATTTACTCAAGAAGTGTCATAGAGATAAAGTGCTAACAAGAGTAATAGAAGCAAAAAATAAGTGCACAACAAGAGTGAAGATGAACTAGGAGATATTTTTTGTGAACCATTTCTTAACTGACTATAGGAAAGTGCAGTAGAAAGGAACAAAGTTCCATTATTGTTGGTTATTGATTTTAATTTCATTCGTCACTTGGAGGGAGTTAGAAGAAACCCACTTTTGGAAAGGTATGCAACAATTATTCTTGGAAACAAGATATGTTTCGCTGTGGCATACCGCGAACAAGAACATGCAAATGGATAACAACATCACCTTCTACATCTACTAGGAGATAATCTGACAATGCATTGAGGACACACCACACATTCTACCTCCAATAGTTGAACCATACAAATAAATCAAATGATTTAAGGCACAAACACACCACATGTATGTTCAAACAAAGAGGGATCCAAATAAGAAATGGTTGTTGACTAACTACAGGTTGAAAAGATAGGATGTTAGCCAAATTTTCAATGACTTGGAAGTATAGTGGAAAACCCTAGTGACATAAATAGCACAAAAGGAGACACAACAATAAAAAAGGATCATGAGGAAGAATAGGAACATGAAGAACAAGAGAATGGTGTAGGATACACTCAAGAAACAACAACACACACTAGAGAGAAGAGAAAGGAGAACCCTAAGGAGTGATCAATGCATAAGCACAAGAAGAGGAAATCCTCAAAGAAAGCATCTATCTAGGACTTGAATGAGGATGACTTATAGAAGATTAGGGATCATATCCAATAAGTAACTGAAGAAGTAGTTATGTGAGTTGCACAAAAACAAGAGGAAATTCATATGAATGTACAAGAGAAGATAGCTACAGTATGCCAAATTTTGGAGTCAACCAGGATAGTGCCATTCCAAAGAACAGAAGAAGAACAAAAAAATAAAAAAAAATAAAACAGAGTCATGATCGACAACATCACAACCACCATAAACATTAACAAAGTGTTGAATCATGAATATATCAGCAGGGTCCATAGAGTTCCCCATGACATAAATGAAGGAATGTGCACAAGGATTAAGCCATATTGACTTAGTGTTATCATAACTACGGATGAATGTGCTACAAAGATTGCAGAAAAGTGTTACACAAGAGATACAGTTGTGAGAAAATTCGACTTCTATGTAGTGGGCCAAAGTAAATGAAAACAATAAAGCACACTATACACATAGTATAGTAAACAACAAGGTTGGAACAAGTAGTATATGAGGCATACACCAAATTCCTAGAGGTACCAATGGAAGTCGAAACTCCCTTAGAAGAGAAAGTGAAAAAGATAAGTGAATCCATTCATGGATTTCATGCAAAGTTAATAGAATTGGAAGATTCCACAATGCCAAGTACCCCACCAGAGGAAAGGGAGAAACGAGATAAGACAACCATGACAATCGTTGAGAGCATTAGGATCTTGGATGAGGAATGCACAAAGTTGTATGAAGAAATTACACAAGTGAGGTCTCATTTGATGGAGGATGTAGAATTACAAGAATTAGAACATAGGTTATAGACGACATAGGAGAAGATTCATAAATTCAAAGAAACATTGAGTACTTTGACATGAGAAGAACAAATGACTGCCATAGCTGAGAACATGCCGCTATACCTTGCGGTAAACCATATATGAGTTGAATAATAGACTCTTGCACATAATCTTGAGCCACTGCAGGAGGAAGCATTTCGGGTGACAGGATAACTTGTAGTTTCACAAGACATAGTTAACCAAGCAGTGCAAGACAATGTAGAGAAAATGAAGACACCCATTATCGTGCATACAATAGAGAGGAGTTTAGAGAAAGAACTGTTAGAAAAATAGGACCGCGGAGCAATAAAATAAAACAAATGCGGAAATAAAACACAGAGGATACACAATACAAGAGAGACACAGATTTACGTGGTTCACCCAGTGTGGGGTACGTCCACCAGAGAAATTGTCAGGTCCTTTCTTTATTATTATCCAACAAAATGAAGGGATACAACCTACAACAAAACTCGTTGTAACTTCCTCTTCTTTATCTCACAGTCTCCTCTCTCAGAATACAATATTCACCACCATCCATAGCCGCGTTACATTTCCCTCATAAAAGAGGGTTGCCTTCTAGGGAAAAAAACCTTAACATAGTCTCTACCGTTAGATCTGCAACCTTATAATGAACGGTCTAGATTTAAAATGAAATTACAATATACTTTTACAAGGCAATTTTTTCTTCGGGGGCTTAGCCCCCAAACCTCCACTGGGGGCCCGCTTGCCCCTAGACCCCCCAGTCAGGGGGATAGGCCCCCCGGACCCCGCAGAGGGGGTACCCCCCCTCTGCAATCCCCCGCGTGGAAGAGTGTACATACTTCATGGGGTATAAACATGACTGAAGGTAAAAGACCTATAAATCAAGAAGATAATCAAGCTCCACAACCAACAATCTCCCACTTGGAGACTGATCTCAACAACTCCACCGCTGTTGTATATGATGGACTCTAAACCTTCTTGGACCTGGCAAATTTCTCATCTTCATCTTCATTCTTGAAGACCAACTGAAATTGAGCAAGAACTCAGTTTCTCGCAGGTTACTTCCTTTGTTAACATGTCTGCAGGATTCTGGCTAGTGTGTATCTTTTCCAGCTTCAATTGTCCATCTTCCAAGGCGGATCGTATGAAGTGGTACCTCAACTGTATATGCTTAGTCTTCGAATGGAAGGCTGAGTTATTTGCAAGGNACAGTCTCCTCTCTCAAAATACAATATTCACCACCATCCATAGCCATGTTACATTTTCCTCATAAACGAGGGTTGCCTTCTAGGGAAAAAAACCATAACATAATCTCTACTGTTAGATCTGTGACCTTATAATGAATGGTCCAGATTTACAATGAAATTACAATATACTTTTACAAGGTAATTTTTTCTTTGGGGGCTTCGCCCCTGAAGCCCCACAGGGGGCCCGCTTTCCCCCAGACCCCCTAGCCGGGGGGATAGGCCCCCCAGACCCGCAGAGGGGGTACCCCCCCTCTGCACTCCCCCGCGTGGAAGAGTTTACATACTTCTGGGGTGTAAATACTTCATGGGGTATAAACACGACTGAAAGTAAAAAACCTATAAATCAGGAAGATAATCAGGCTCCACAACCAACAAGAACCATAGGAAAGATAGAAGGTTGAAACCACCAAGGAAATTTTTCATAAGTTCATTGTGATATGCCAGGAAGTGTAGTAGAAGGACTAAGTGGATTAGGTTGATCCAAGGTGAGTGTTGGTGGTTTTTTGGGACAAGAATTTTGGACTAGTTTTTGGAATTGCACAGCATGTGCAAAAGAAGGAAATATGGGCAACACACTTTCAAGGATCAACGTGCCCAAAGGAAGGAATACCGTTGAAGCCGTTAGGCATTTTGGGTCCATTGATACATCCTAATCCCTATTCTAATTGTATAAATATGTAATGGTTTTGGGATAGAGAGGAGTCAAAGAATAAGATAGTAGTCGAAAATAAATAAAGTATGCAATGTATGTGAGTATGTAAGAGGGAGAGTGACATAGAGAGATAGAGATATAGGAGAATGACAAGGGAACATATTTTTTAGTGGATGATTCTGAATAATATAATAAGAATCCAACCATTTTGGATGTATCCAATCTATGGTGAACCACGTTAAATATGGTGTATATGTGTCATGATGTGTTTGTTGTTTTTTCTATTGCTTGCATATGATATATGCCTATTATTCTGAATATATTACATGTTCTTATGTTTCTGTGCACATAATATAATGTATAATGAACTAATCCTAAGTATAATGGTTATGATGACTTCCTCCCATCCCTTGAACATTGCAGAAACCTGGTTCCTATAGTTCCCATAGATGCCTCAGATGATACTTCATGTGCTTGCGAGTGATGCTAGAAGGGATAATATCTGAGGGTTTTCTTGGTGAATTCATGTTGAACCCTAGGTTCGCCCACTACGTGCCAACATGCATATAAGTATTTGAAGATAAATACATGGTGCATGGTTTCAGCGTGTCCAAGGAAGTTAAAGTAAAAATATGGCTACTATAAGGGCGACCACTAACAACTATATAAAGCACCATGTTTTGTCCTATAACCTCACTCAACCTACAAGGTTGACACCTTAGAAAATAGATGAAATACGAGAAAGGGGACTATATTTAAATTTTGATAGAATGTACAATAGTGGGCATAAATGTGGAGAGGGTAAATTATTCTTCATATATTGTGAAGAGGAAGAAGATGAAGAATTAGAACCATCACAAGATGAAGAAAAACAAGAGATTACTCCAAGCATATATTTTCTTGCATTGGTTAGAATTAGTACTCCAAGAAAACTCAAGATAGAAGGATATATATCAAAAATAAAAGGATAATAGCTTTGATTTATTTTGGTAGTAGCCATAAATTCATTGATTTCAAATTAGCAAAACTTCTCAATTGCTTTATATATCCAATGCTGGAGTTTCAAGTAATAATTATATATGGGCGTACCATAAATTGTTTAGAGAAGTTCCATATTATTAATCTCACTATGGAGGAGTATTTATTGGATATTCCCATTATTTCAATCCAAATGAGTGGCGTTGATGTTGTATTAGGGGTCTAATGGTTATAATAATTGGAAACAATGGCTCTTAATTTTCAATATATTTTCATGAAATTTTCCTTAGAAGTTAAGGAAATGGAACTTGTAGGTATCCAAGCGAAACTTTGTAAAGTGATAATCTCTAACACCATGAAAAAATTACTTAAAAAGGGACACCATGGTGTAATTGCGCACTTTTGATCATCGGATGTTGAAACATCTAGATCATTTTCTCCTTTGGATATCTAAAAATTTATCAATAATAATTCTAGTGTATTTAGAGAGATGGAAAAGGATTTTCCACTTCATCGAGATCATGAAAATTTTATTCATTTGAAACTAGGAAGTGCACCACTTAACATTAGGCCTTATAGGTACCCATATGAACAAAAGAGTGATATTGAGCGTATGGTTCAAGAAATATTAGAGGTTTTCATCGTTAAACGTAGAAAAACATGTTTTCTTAATCAATGGTGATGGTTCAAAAAGAGGAATGTTGATGGTGTATGTTTCCATATTATAGAGATCTTAACATAGTGACCGTTAAAGTTAAGTTTCCTATTCTTGTCATTAATGAATTTACATGAATAATTTTATTCACCAAGTGCGATATTTGTTCTAGATATCACTGAATCATACCCAGGGAAGAATACAACCCCGAAATATCCTTTCGAACACATGAATGTCATTATGAGTTTTGGGTGATGCCATTTGGCCTTACTAATGCACCTTTGACATTTCCAATCTTGATGAATTATATTTTCAAATCATTCCTTAGTAAATTTGTTAGTATTTTTTTATGATATACTAATCTATAACAAATATTGGAAAGAGAATGTGCAGCATTTTGATATGGTTTTAGAACTATTTGAATGAAAAAAAACTATATGTAAATCCTTCCAAGTGTTCCTTTGGGGTTAAAGAAGTGGAATATTTGGGCCATATTTTATCCCATGAATGTGTTAAAGTGGACCGTAACAATATTTAAGATATGGAGGAATAGGAAATTCCAAAAACCTTGAAGAATATTAGAGGATTCTTAGGTTTTGTGGGATATTACCACCAGTTTATCAAGAATTATGGTCAAATAGTAACACCTATAATACTATTGTTAAAAAAGGAGGACTTTTCTTAAACTCAAGAAGTAGATAAATATTTTGAAAAAATTAAGGAGGCTATGCATTCAAATGTTGTCATAGCCATGATTGACTTCACAAAATCCTTTATTGTGAATTTTGATGCCTTAGGGAATGGTGTTGGTGTTGTTTTATTGAAAAAGGAAGACCCCTTACCTTTGAAGGAGGTTATCTTAAGGGAAATAATGTACTCAAACCCATTTATGAAAAGGAAATGTTGGCCATATTACATGTAGTTAAGAAATGAAACTCTTACATAATAGGAATACACTTCAATATGAAAATATATCATGACAGTTTGATGTACCTTTTGGAAAAATAGTCATCTTCATAAGAGAAAAGAAAACCAGTTATACAAATTCTATGTATGGCTTTGAAATTATCTACAAAAAATGAAAATAAAATGTGGTGGTAGATGTACTTTCATGGAACTAAGACATGAAGTGTGTACTATGTGTAATTTCGACTCTGCAATATGATTGCATGGAAGAAGCAAGGGTAGAATGGAATAAATATTATAAGTTATGAAATATCATTCAAAAACTACAAGAGAACCTAAGTGCATTAGATTAATTTTTGTGGAAGAATGATTTACTATGGTATCATGATCACTTGTATTTAGGTAATAATTCCCAATCAAACAAAATTCCCTTTTGGAATTTCACAAATCTCATCCAAGATGAAATTCACGCTTCTTAAAAAATCACCATAGGATTAAGAAGGATTTTTTTGGGGGGAAGGTCTGAAAACTAATGTTCAAAATTTCGTGACTAAATGTGTTATTTTCCAATAGAACAAGGGAGAGGAAATCAAGACTGTAAGTCTCCTACAAAATATAGAGATACCAATTCAACATTGGTGTTCGAGGGGAAAATCCCCCATGGTTTTGGGAAAACCAAAATAGATCAATGACCATGTAAAGATCAACAAATTCCAAGAAAAATCAAGCAACAAGAAGACTATAATTTATATGATCAAAGTAGATAACGTTTATTAAAGAAATCATGAAGAACTTACCTAAGGTTAAACATTTGAAGTAGATCCAAAGATTGAAGTTATTTCATTCCTTCTCAAACCTACAAAACTTGCACATAGATGACTATGAGAGAGAGTAGTTGTTTTGAAAATTAACTAGTTAAATTAATAAAATGTAGAGAATATTTGAAAAAATTAGTGTTGTATAGAAATAAGTATTGAAATAAAATGTATTACACATTAAGAACACCGTGAATCAAAGGAATGCACATCTTTATATTAAAAAACACTCTGAGGTGAAGTTGTTACCTTCTCTATCGCGACACTGCTCCTCAAAAGGACCCTAGGTCCCTCCATCCAAGCTACTACAAATAAGGTATACCTATGAATATAATACACCAAGGGATCCAAAGATAACCAAGAAGATATCTTGATCAGATAAAGGAATGGACAAGAATGGTTGGAAATAAGGGTTTCCAGGCCTGAGAATCAGAATAGCAAGGGAAATTTAGGGTCTTGCAAATGTGGCGGGATTCAACCATCATTAGTTTGATTTCTTATGCATTAATTCATTACATTTATCCTTATAAGAATTCTCTATTTAAGTCATCTACAAACAGTTATAGATGGTTCATTATGGGAAAAAGGAGATGGGCAACTAACCAAACCCATGACTCAACTCTCAATTACATGAATTTTTTTTTGGAGCATTTAATTTCATGTGGTTGACTTTCCTTTGATCAAACCATGTATACATGTGTTGTATGTAACATCCCCCATCCCATCCGAGGGATATTGTGGTGCAAACTACTCATAAAAATGAAATTTTTGCTAACTAAATTAATTTATTTACAATCAACTAATTTACTGTAGATTTCAGCTATGAATTAAATTAGATTTAGCTATTGTCTACAACCATTAAATAAAAGAATCTACATCATGATAATAATAAACATGAAATGCAGCTAAAAAACTCATTAAAACAACATATAAATCATTCTCTTTTACATAGAGTTCATGCACAACAATAACACATGTAAATAACTCAACGACAAGATAAAACACTTATCTTTAAACTAGAGTTGTGCAACTAAATACTTATGATGGATGTTCCACCCAACCATAGACTGACTATTCCAAATCTCAACAACCGTTCACCCTCGAACTAATTCTAGTAATCCAAAAAGGAGGGTGGTCTCGCACAGTCCACTCAGAACTCATAAAACCAACATGAACCCACTGATATCTTCCTACAACTATTCTGATTTTCCACCAAATCTCTTCCTCTTGACCTATCCAACCCAAGGAATGTACCCCTTCATTGATCTCATTCCCTCAAGAATACCATTAGTTTATCAGGGCCTCTCTAGCACATGTATCTAGGAATCTCTCAGTTGGGAACTCAAGGGAACTTGCTGCTAGGAAAAATACCAACAAAACATAAACAAACAATTGTTGTTTTAGTGTAACTCACTCAGTAGTTCACTCTTCAGGCCTAAAAACCAGGCTCTTAAATTTCTCTCTCCAATACACTCTAAATACACTCCATATTTCTCTATAATTTTCTCTCCATGGCTACTACAACTCCAAGCTCTATTTATTGCTCTCTACTTTCTCCACATACATAAAAACTCAATTTGTAAACCTAATCTCCCCATACGAGTTTCCTCTCTTTGGCTTTCCTTTCTTGACACACACTCTTCCCCAAGATGATTTTACTCAAACCTCACATGCCTAATAACTTTGGGATGTGACTACTCACACCCACCCTCTTACATTTATTCATTGATTGGCTTCGGGAACATTCAATCAGAAATGGGAAGGTTCATATACAAATAATTTTTTTAGGAAAATGGGATGAGTTAATATACATGGGTAATTCCCCCTTGGATCCCTCTTGGGCATTATCCTATACTTTGCCCTCTCTTTTGGATTAATTCATCCCCCATATCTGGTAAATGTCCCCTTAACAACTTGCATCACATTTTTATTATTAAAACATTGAAATACAATTCACATATTACATTTCTTTAGTCGTAGCCACACATTATATCTGCATAATCATTTGTTAAACTTGGGATTATAGTAGGGACGTTACATTCACCCTCCCCTACAATTTTGCACCATCCTTGGTGCACTCTATGTTGGTGTACATATATGAAAAATTACATCACTTTACATAGAAATAAAAATTCTGCAATTTAACAACTCCAATGACAACTCCAACCATAATCTCATGTTCCTCTCAACTCACCGACCCAATGAATGCACCATTCATTTATCAAGGTTAACCCAAGCGATGTACCATCTTCTTATCAAGGCTAACCCAACAAATGTACCATACATTTATCAAGGATAAGCCAAGGGATGAAACATTCATTTATTAAGGCTAACCCAACGAATGCTCCATTCATTTATCAAGGTCTCCATCACAATTGGCTAGGACTCTGAGATGTTTTTATGGAACTCTAGCTACTCAAAATGGAGTCTTGCATTCCATTTTCTTCAAAATTGTCAAAATATTATGGGTATTTTACTTGCATGTTTTCTTCATCCTCCCATGTATCATATTTGGGACCGTAGAACTTCCATTGAACCTTCTCCATCCCTATGTCTTTGTTCCTGAGAACCTTCAATTTCCTGTCTAGGATGCATACTGGTTCCACCCAGAAATCCCCTTCATGATCCACCTGGATCAAATTCCAATCAATTATGTGGTTAGGGTCAGGCACATATTTCTTTAATAATGACACATGAAATACATTATGTACTCTCATGGATGCAGGAAAGGCTAACATGTATGAAATTGGCCCTATTTTTTCTAATATTTCAAAAGGCCCACAATATCTTGTTTCCAACTTCGAGCAACTTCCTAATATTATTGAACTTATCTTTTCCTTTAGTTTTAAGAACACATGTTATCCCACTTTAAAATATCTAAACACTCTATTCTTGTATGCATAAATTTTCTACCTATCCTGGGAAACCTTTAAATTCCTCTTTATCTTTTCCATATTCTCTTCCATTTCCTTTAACAATTTTGGCCCAACAACTGCTATGTCTCTTGGATTATCCCAACTCACTGGTGTGTTACATTTTATTCCATACAATGATTCAAATAGAATCATTTTCAATGAGGGTTGACACCCATTGATGTAGGAAAGTTCAACTAAATGAACATAATCCTCCCACTTTGATGGATCCATCACATACATTCTAATCATGTTCTCAATTATCCTGTTAGTCCTTTTTGTTTTCCCATCAAAATCTAGGTGATATGTTGTAATAATATTTAAATTTATCCCAAATGATTTGAACAAACCTTTCAAAAAATTAGATGTGAACTTGGGATCTATTTCTGAAACTATTTCCTTAGGCACTCCTTGTAACCTAGCAAATTCCTTCATATATATTTCTGCAATATTTTTTTCCTTGTGTGTAGTTTATACAAGGATAAAATGTGCTACCTTATCCAATTTATCCGCCACCACCATGATGGAATAATGTTTCTTCATCGTTATGGGAAACTATGTAATAAAATCAACCATGATACCTTCCCACTTTTATTTTGGAATGGACATTGAATGTAGTGAACTCGCTATATGTCTATGTTCAATCTTCACATTTTGGCATTTTATACATCTGCCTATGTTATTAGCCACTTCCTTTTTCATTCCCGGCCAAAAGTATTGGATTCCCCCAGCTGCAATTGTCTTTCGATATCCTGGTTTCCCGACATATGGCACATTATGTATTTCCTTCAACACTGCATTTTTCATTTCACTGGAATTCGACACATACACCTTACCTTTGTACATGAGAATTCCATCTTCTTTTAGCTCATAAGAATTAAATTTATGTTGAAAATTATCTTGTTGTAATATCTCTTTTACTTTTAGATAATGTTGATATGAATTTGATGTTGTAATAATTTGATCTTTTAGATCGGTCCTATACATGATGATGATTGCAATATGCTTTGCATGAGCTCTCCTCCTGAGTGCATAAACCACTTGATTTTTTTTTCCCTTTATATTTTTAATTTCAAATTCATATTCACTCACAAATTCCAGCCTTATAGTTTATCTGACGTTTAGTGTTGGATGTCCAAACAAATGTTTTAGACCACAATGATCTATCCTTAGCTCAAATTTCTTACCCATAATGTAATGTCTCCACACTTTTAATGTATGTAGAATTGTTACAAGGAAAATCACTCTATGGCATGGGGTAAACTACAACAGACGGAAATGACTTCACAAATCAACTCTAATCTCACATATGCTATATAAACAAATATGCTAACAAGACAATATAAAGAGCCTACCTTGTCCAGACATTCGATGAAATCCATCGTTGAGCACTTGACTCAAAGCTATGCACTTGCAACTTGTCCTCAACAACCAAGATACACAAGCATATGGTGATAATATATAAAGATAGTACATACAATAACATAATCCATCAATATTCATAACAAATATGCCCATGGAATAAAAATTCAAATATTTGCAAGACATTAATTGGACAAGAAAAGGGTATTTCTATCAAAATATAATCAACATAAGTGTATACATGAAAAATTATGTGTCGGAATGTTCGGAACCGAGAAACTAAGTCCCTTCCAGCTAGGCCTCCATCACTTCAATCCTCCACTAAAGGAAATCTCATATAAGAGGGAAAATGGGGTTCTCCATCAAATAGGGAAGAGCTTGGGGGATGAACAATGTGTTCAAACTTAAAAGAAAAAAGGGATGCAGACTCAATATGAAGTGAATAATTTCTCTATAGTAACTTTGATCTCAAAGTTGAATTCTTCTCTCCCCTTCTACAACTTAGATATGGCCCATTTATAGCCTTCAAATGGAACTAAAGGGACGAGTCAAAACATTTCCAGTATATGGAAGGTCAAGGATCATGGATCTCGTGACGTGACATGGAAACCTGACACCATTTTTTAATTTTGGGCACAAAACCTGATGTATGTGGGTTTTAATTGTGCAAAATGTGCATACGCATGCTATATAGTTGTTAGGGCATGTATATGTGAAAAAATACAATTTTTAGCTCTGGGAACTACAAAAAGGGAATTCAAGTCTGCATAGGGAAATGGAAAAGGCATTATGGGAAAGTTGCATGGGGTGAGGAAAATATTGTTATAAAATAATCCCCCTAATGTGTGAGGTCAGAGGAGTATCTGCGATGGCTGAAATACATTACAATTCCCAGAAGTGGAGTAATGGAGACCTAGTTGGACAAACTAGTTTCTCATAAGAATATTATATTCCATAATGACTTTGTATACATGGCTGGAAATTTGAATTACAATGCAGATCCATGTGGAAATATACCAAACAACTATATATGGCCATGAATAGGCAATACAAAAGTAGATACATGCCATAGGCTGTCATAGTCACGAACAAGGCCCAGTGAAAACTAGTCTCAAATTCAATATGAAGATATCTGTATACAATGGAGTACGATCTGATCTCCCATGATCACTGAATTCATATAGGTATTGGTCCAATGAATGATAGAAACAACTCAAGAAAGTCGCGACTATGAACTAATGTCTTCAATTCTTCGACACGATTTGCCAAAGGTGCAAGTCTACATCATGTGAATAAAGGATTTGAGGTCGAACACAATGAGACTTTGTTTGATTACGGGTCATCAAGGTATACCATTAACAAAACAGAGACAACCTACCAATAATGAAATTAGGTATCAAGGCACCGAGTACATTCTTACAAGCATTGATAAAGGAGTTGAGGTTGAACACTTGAATAATCCACCAATCAGGAAACATTGATGTATTCCCAATTGTCGATGGAGAGAGAACTTGCCACTGATGACTGCAAGCCTCTAGATACTCATAGGACTCCAGGCCTCATTTCCAGAATAGATGGGTTGAATTCGATGGAAGGAGACCCATTGAAAGGAGAGAATTAATGCATCTCTCGTCAGTCATCATGAGGTATAAATAAATATCTTGATGATTTGGAGGAACTTGAACGAAGTAAATGTTCATGAAGCAACGACCCTATGTGTCTTTCACATGCACTAGATGCAAGTAGTGCACAAAGAAGACCCCCTGAATAACAGTCAGTAAGGAAAACTATCAATAAAGTAAAGGAAATCACCAATAAGGCTAATGGCATCTAGGACACCACATGAATCCCAATGTGCAAATAGATTTATTTTCATCGAACACAAGGGAAACCCCCTAGTCAGCGACCAATGAGGAGATATTGATTGTTGGGTTCAAGGTTACCTACCCATAAGGAAAGTAGGACCAGAGTGCATTGTAGGAATACAACTTCATGTAAATCTGAGACACACTAAGGGTATGGTCGACATGCAATGTAAATAGTTCTAATAAATTGCCCACACATGCTTATATACATCCCTTGAACAAGAGCATGAGACATATGGAGGACTCTGACATCATAGACTTAATGATGAAACTTTGTGATGCAAGAGGCACCAATCAAACTCTCAATAGGGATTGGAAGAGTAACCGGTCAGATTAGTAAACTCTATGTAATGATATTATCTTCCTAAGGTCATGCTAAACCCAAAATTTGTATGACAAGTGGACTCAAAAGTTTGTGCTCTATTCAAAGGCGAAACAATTGTTGTCAACATGAGATAATATTATTTTCCTGCCCGTTTTTTTTTGTTTTTTCATAGACAAATGAACACTATGATACAAAGGAGTAAATTGGTTCCAGCATTGGAACATACCTATGATCAATGTAAGGACGTGCATGCAGGATATGGACACTAAGGGGAATGTTTTCTCATAGGGTACAGGGTGTTAAGCTGCAAAAGATATAAATAAGGCTCTTCTTGGTTGATGATGGAAACTGCTGAGATAATAGGATTATAATGCAATATATGGAACCTACAATAGGCTCAATACTGAAAGTGATATAATGATATGCAATTACACCTTAACTCCAAAGAATATCCTTTTTCATAAATTTAGTCTAATTGGTCTGAAAAAGGGTTAAAATTACACCAAATATATGTCCTTTCAAATCCAATTTACAAGTGTGAAAGGAAAATGTCACTTGACAATATTTTCATGTTTAATATGTCTTGAAAAGAGCTTAACTAAGACTCAAGGATGTTTTTCTAAGCAACATATCATGGGGGAGGCCAGAGCTCCTGTGTAGGAATTTTGTCGAAAGTCAACAACTAGCATATAGATGGCACAAACTTGGGAAAACCCAAAGCTTTCCAATTCGAGGAGGAAAAAATAATTGCAGAGGTTACCTTATCTAAAATATATCGAATAATTCCCCTTATCTAGAAGGGTGTAGAATAAGGAAGTCAAGGATCTACAATTTCATTCCAATCAAAGGAAACCACCCTAGGACTTGGAGGGAGAATACTCGAAGAAAGTGGAATGCTCCCTTTTTTAGAAAGTACATGAATAGAAATTCTAAGGACGTGGTTGAAATATGCATCACCCCCCAAAAGAAGAGTGGAATTGACCAAAGATTGCATCGACAATGTCACTTCCTTAGACTTATCACTCTCCAAGAGAAGAGTGGGATCGACTGAAGATTGCATCGAAATGACCACTTCTTCAACTGTTGGTTGAATAGGATGCGAGACAACAAGATCAAGAGACACATCACTCCCAAAAACAAGAGTGGTGTCAGCCAAATATTTCATCGACATGACCGCTGGTTGAAGAGGATGTGAGAAAAAAAGGTCAAGAGACAAATCACCTCCCAAAATAAGAGTGGTGTTAGCTAATGATTGCATCGGCTTGACCGTTGTATCAACCAAAGAAGGTTGGGAAACAAAAGACAACTCATAACCCGAAGGGTCCCCAGGCAAGGACCACAATTCTTGTACCATAGCAATAGTAGGGCACAAACAAGTAAGGTGATCTCCTTTGCAAAGCCTACAAAGAAAATTGGGCTTATGTCTTACTAGTCTAGGCTTCACAATCGTATGAATTCCCCCAACATGACTTGTAATGGCTGGTGACATTCTCCAAACATGACTTGTAAAGGCTAGTATCATATCTTCAACATGACTTGCAATGGTTGTTGATGAATTCCCAACATGGCTAGCAGAGGTTGGTGATGAATCCCCAACATGCCTAGTAGGGGCTGGTGATGTATGTGCAATGTGACTAGCAATGCATAGAGTTGTGACCCATGCATAACTTGGAGTGGCTGGTTGCATGTATTCAACATAACTTGTAGATGTTGTTGACCCATTTCCAAAATGACTAGCAGAGGTTGGTGATATAATGGCAATGTAACTTGCAGTGACTAGACTTGTTCCACCGGCATGAAATGCAATGACTGGTTTCTCATCTTGAACATGACTTGCAAGGGATGTTTACCAATCTACAACATGACTAACAGAGGTTGGTGATATAATTCTAGTATGAATTGTAGTGACTGGACTTGCGGTGATTGGTTGTGGCATTTGAGACCAAGGTTCCGAGAAAGACTAGTTTCGAGAAATTGAAGGCTAGGAAGGGTTCTGATATACACCACAGCCTTATCTGGAAGGGTAGTATCCTCCTCCAAACTAATTCATAAATTTTTGTTAGGGAATCGTCACCGAGGAAGCCACTTGAGAAGAGAAAGC
>SNQJ01S0000310.1:113659-131233 GCA_010110895.2 Picea sitchensis
AGACTTGTTCCACCGGCATGAAATGCAATGACTGGTTTCTCATCTTGGACATGACTTGCAAGGGATGTTTACCAATCTACAACATGACTAACAGAGGTTGGTGATATAATTCTAGTATGAATTGTAGTGACTGGACTTGCGGTGATTGGTTGTGGCATTTGAGACCAAGGTTCCGGGAAAGACTAGTTTCGAGAAATTGAAGGCTAGGAAGGGTTCTGATATACACCACAGCCTTATCTGGAAGGGTAGTATCCTCCTCCAAACTAATTCATAAATTTTTGTTAGGGAATCGTCACCGAGGAAGCCACTTGAGAAGAGAAAGCAACATGACAAGCGTTACTCAGGTGAGGATATATGTTGCCCCCAGATGAAGGAACTTCATGAAGGGGATATCCCATACTATAAAACTGAATCCCCCCATATGAAACACCAGAGGACAGATGGAGGTCCTCCATGGGAAAAACGTTCATAGGAATTATCATAGCCGAAGAAGGATAGATGGATGAGATGTAATAAGTAGAATGGTTTCCCATTTGAGCACATTCTCTTGGAAAAGTGAAGCTAGGATTGGATCTATAGGAAAGAATATTCCAACCTCCTACCATAAGAGTTGGTTGAGGGATATGACTCCCACCAAATGAAAAAGGGAGAATAAGGAGGCATCATGCCCCCAAACCAAAAACTAGGATTCACATAAGATGACGAGACATAGGATGGCAAGTGCGAAGACATGTTTGGCATACCATGAGAAAAATAATCAGAGGCCCAAGGTATTGGTTGAGTATAATGATTTGGCATACCACTCGGAAATACAAAATGATTCGTCCGCATGGAATGAGAAAATATCATGGGATCAATAGCGCTAACTGAGTGAGTCAAGGGGACTCCACTATCCATAATAATGAAAACTCACAATACAATACAAAATCCTAAGGTGAACTAACAATCATATAGCACACCAAAAATTAATAAAAGGGCCAATATGCACACAAAAATGATAAAGTGTCTGAAAGAGGCCTCCCTCCCTAAAGTAGGTATGCCTCTCCCAAGAGGGGCCTGAGACTCCCTTCAAAATATCGGAGGTATCATAATTAGTTATAAGGGCCCTCGTGGGCTTAAGAACAAGTCGGTTAGATCCCCTCGGAGAGGTAATCCTCCATAAAGGATGTGTGTTTTCTGGCCCTTATCTGACACATGGTACTTGCAGAATAACCCATGGAAGTAACCTATGTGGCTACCTATGTCAAGCAACAAAGCCACCATGATATAACAAATGGGAAGGAAAACAGTCGTAAGTTAGGTCAATCGTATGGGAAGGGTAGAAAATCTTGAAATCTTGAAATAACCACCTCTCATCTAGATGTGAATGTACTATAAATATCCCCATATACAAATAGATCCCCAGAAACATCTCTGACACTAAGAAGGTATTGAAGGGATATCTCCTCAACCAACTTCACATGATCTAGTGCTTAACTCCGATGTGCGCGGAGCCTCCTAGTTTCACCAGTTATACAATGGATTTCACCACTCCCTTAGTCAGACATATATGTTGAGTTTAATAGCATTGGAGAACTTTACTTAGGAAATCCTATTCCAAGGCTCTAAATCTTAAGCTAGTTTGTGTAACTTGAAAAATAAAATCATTTCTAATTAATTTTAAATTTATGAGCATTAATTTTAGTGGCTTTGTTTAGCCAAAAGGTGTGGTCGTGAAACTGATGATGTTATGACTTAGAAAGTAAAAGAAATGAATATGAATAAAATGCAAATTCCTAACTTCAATTCTCAATAAATGATAATCTTTTCAAAAATGCAACTTTCAATTCAACTCTGCGATTTCAAATATGACACAATCTTTCCATTCATGTATCAATATCAATGTTAAGAACAAAAAATATCAAATGCCATTATGCAAAATGTATCATTTTTTTTGTTATTTTCAATATAAAAGAATCAAAATGCAAGGACTGAACAACAACTTCATATAAAGACCCTATTGTAAGAAAACAGAGACAAGCCAGGTAGGATATAAGGAAGAAAACACCTAGACGAATATGGAAGGACAACTAATGAAAAAGATGATGAGAAAGAAAAACCGACAGAAAATTCAACCAAAGAAAGGTTTCCTATCACTCTGGAGGCACTTAATAGTTATGACAGAGACCTAAGAAGACTCAACAACCATCAAAACTTACCCAACAAACATCAAACTCAAAAATCAAGCAAAAAAGAATGATGTACACGACTTTTCAGGAGAAAACCGCATATGTACGCTCCTTATAGAATGACAATTCGCATATGTACACGTATGTTAAGGGCAAACCCATGTATATGTATTAAAACAATGTCAGGTTAAGGATAAGGCCAATGAACTCAAACTCAAAATGAAAAAAGGCTGTCAAGAAATCAGATGGAAAGAAACTCAAGATAACTGAGAGCAATCAAAGGAGAAAAACACTCCAAACCTCGAAAATAAGATTCCCTCCTCAGTATGGTCGCCAATTCTATTTCAAGGAAAATCACTCTATGGAATGGAGTAAAACACAATAGATGGAAATGACTTCAAAAATCAACTCTAATCTCACATATGCTATATAAAAAAATATGATAACAAGACAACATAAAGATCCTACCTCATCCACACGTTCGATGAATTCCACCGTAGAGAACTTGACTCAAAGATATACACCTGCAACTTGTCCTCAAAAACCAAGATACAAAAGCATATGGTGATAATATATAAAGTTAGAACATATAATAACATAATCCATGAATATTCAAAACAAATACACCCATTGAATAACAATTCAAATATTTGCAAGACATTAATTGGATGAGAAAAGACTATTTCTATTAAAATATAATCATCAGAAGTGTATAAATGACAAAATTTTGTGTCGGCATGTTTGGAACCGATAAAGTAAGTCCCTTTCAACTGGGCCTCCAACACTTGAATCCTCCACCAAAGACAATATCATATAAGAGAGACAATGAGGTTCTCCATCAAATAGGGAAGATCTTGGGGGCTGAACAATGTCTTTAGAATTAAATGGACAAAAGGATGTAGACTCAATATGAAGTGAATAATTTCTCCAGAGTAACTTTTCTCTCAAAGTTGAATTCTTCTCTCCCCTTGAACAACTTAGATATGGCCTATTTATAGCCTTCAAATGGAACTGAAGGGCCAAGTCAGAATGTTTCTAGTAAATGGAAGGTCAAGGATCATGGATCTCATGACGTGATGTGGAAACCTGACACCATTTTTTAATTTTGGGCACGCAACTCGATGTACGCGGGCTGTAATGGTGCAACTTGCATATACACATATTATGTAGCAGTTAGGGCGCGTATATTTGGAAAAATACAAATTTTAGCTCTGGGAATTGCAAAAAGGGACTTCAAGTCTGCATAGGGAAATGGAAAAGGTCTTCTGAGCAAGTTGCATGGGGTGAGGCAAATCTTGCTATAACAATAATTGTTTCTAACTCTAGATCATGGGTATCATAATTTATTTCATGCTCTTTTAATTTTCTAGACTCATAACATACTACATGATCCTTTTGAATGAGGACTCCACTAATCTCTTCGTTGCATGCATCGGTGCATACAATGAAATCTTCATTTAGATATGCAGTCTTCAATATTGGTGCATAGTTTGTCAATATTTTGTTGTACTGCTGAAAAATCTCTTCACACTTGGAAATCCATTCCAACTCCACTCCCTTCTTTTGAAAACAAGTTATTGGAATTGCAATCTTTTAGAATTTTTTATGAATCTTCGATAATAACTGGAAAGACCCATAAATGATCTAACATCTGTCACATTCTTTGGCACTGCCCATCCTCTAATGACCTATATCTTCTCAGGATCAACTGCTATCCCATCTCTTGAAATTGTATGCCCCAATTAGTGAATCTTCTTTTGATAAAAGATGCACTTAATTAGCTTAGAATATAATTTATTCTCTTTTAAAACTTGCAATTCCATTCTTAAATGCTACTCATGTTCCTCTTTTGACTTAGAATAGACAAGTATGTCATCTAGGAACAAGATCACAAACTTTTCTAGGTACTCCTTGAACACTACATTCATCAAACACATAAAGACTGTTGGGGCATTTCATAGTCCAAATGGCACTACCCTGAATTCATAATGCATGTATATTTTCCTAAATGTTGTCTTGTTGATGTCTTGTTTTTTAATCCTCACTTGATGATATCTTGATCTGAAGTCAATATTGGAAAAGATCCTTGCACCTTTCAACTGATCAAAAAAATCATCAATCCTTGGAAAAGGATACTTGTTCTTTATAGTGACCTTATTCAACTGTCTCAAAACAATGCACAACCTTAAGGTTCCATATTTCTTCTTTACAAAAGGAACCGGGGCTCCCCAAGATGACACACTTGGGCGTATACACCCCTTCTTTAACAAATCTTCAAGATGCATCTGCAACTGCTTCAATTCTGGTGTGCTCATTATATAAGGTGTCTTGAACACTAGGGAAACTCCTGGCACAAAATCAATAAATAAATCAATGTCTCTCTTTGGTGGAAATCCCAAAATTTCTCTAAAAGCATCTTCAAAATACTTTAAGATTGGATGGTCTTCAATTCTTGCCACTTTGTCTTTGAGTACTTGTTCCATATGGGCTTCAAAAATATGACATCCCTTCCTGAAAAATCTTCTTCAACTGCATAGTTGAAATCTCTCTAATAGCTACAGCTCTCGAAATACCCTTAATCTTGCTTGTTTCCCTTCCTCATCAAAACATGTGATTGTCTTGTTGTAATAGTCTATAGGACAACATGGTGTTTTTCCAATCAATCCATGTCAATTAGATAATCATATGAACCCAATGGTATGATTTTTACATCTACCTTCATGCTTAGTCCATTCATTTCTATCGGACAATATTTAACCAACTAATTGATCTTTCTCTTACCCCTGTGACTAATTGAACTAACCAATATTTCTTATTTCTACTTCTTTGAAAGTGAAATATTTCAATAATGTTCGCATTTATGTAACTATGTCTTTCTCTAGAATCAATCAAAATTTCTATGGGCTCATTATTGATCTCAAATTTGACTTGAATCATGGGGGATTGACATTCAACTTGTTTTTTTTCCAAGGCTACATAATCCTTGGCATTCTTCCTCCCATGTCTTCCACTTCTTAGACCTCCTAAATGTTGTGGACAATCCTCATTCTTTCTCCTTTGTGAGGGAAGTCCCTGTATAAATGATTTCCCTCACATCCCTAACATTGAACAAGTTGTTTCCTTGGACTTTTCCCAAATGACTCTGTAGTCTTGTGCTCATTTTGGGATGATTGATCTTGTTGATTTTCTTGGGTGTTATTCCTGAAACAGGGTAGATTAAAACCTTTTTGCCTTTGTCCCCTTTTCCCTTTCATCTTATTATTCCAATATTTTTGGAAAATTGGTCTTCCTTTGCTTTGCTCATAAAGGAGCCTTTCTCTCCTTATTTATTCTTCCAAAGTCTTGGGATTATCATATTTTATTTTTTCACTCTAGAAGTAGGGTAACCCACATAGAGACCTTTGTATTTTTACCTCCTCATCCTTGATGAAGTCAACATAGTTAAAAAATTCAAAGAATATCTTCTCATATTCATCCATTTTCATGGTTCCCAACTTTAGTTCAAAGAACTCTTTCATCTTCCTTTCGTAGTAATGCTCAGAAAAATATTTGTCTTGGAAATATCCTTTGAACTTCCTCCATGAGATTCTCTTATTATCAAGGTTATTAGCTTTCTTGAGTTGATCCCACCACATGGATGCCTTCCCTTGCAAGTGGTAGGTGGAAATTCTAGCTTCTACCTAGGAGGGGTAATCTTGAAACTACAAATATTTCTTCATTTCCAATAGCCAAGCCTCTACCTCTTATCCTTTCCTGTGCTCACCATTGAAATTTGGTGGCTTGATATTCCTGAGTTCACCTTGCAAGATATCTCCCTCAAACCTTCTCCTTTTCCTTTAAACAAGAGACACACTTGGGATACTCTCTAGCCCCAAACTTGCATGAGTTATTCTAAGATTTCCTTGGAGAATGATGGATCCTACTCATGATTCTTGATTTACTATCATTTCTGTGATCATCCCTTTTACTATGGGATGTTGACACTTGTCGAGCACTACCTTTTTCCTTATTTCCAAAGTCATTGTTGAATTTCTTATCCAAAATGTTCAAGATCTGAATTATCTCTTCCCAAGCCTTCATAATCCTTTCATTATCATCCCTGTAGCTATGCACTTATCTATGCAGGCTTCACATAGTGACATGCTACTGCCTATACATTCTTCCATTTGACTATGTATCAGTATTCCTCATGTTGACATGTAGACCTATGACCTCTTCCTCATGGATATAATATCCCTGAGCACCATCCATAACTCCAATCCTCATATAAGAACTAAAGTTGCTTTTTGTACTTCTAATTTTGCAAGAAATGTGCATGTAATAATTACTGTTAGAAACATGCATAGCATAAAACATTCCATCCATTAGAATATAGGTTATTTATTAATCAATTCATAAAGCACACATTGACCAATTCAAAATTTTGTTTCATATATTCCTTTCTTTCTGAAACAACTTTCCAATGACTGTACTCATGCCTCAATCTAAGTTCCGAGAGAAAAGTTACAACATCTACATGATGCAATTTTCCACTCTTTTACAGCTACAAAAATATATTTATTAATTTATGAGAATTTCCATTGCCCAATTCAAAATTCTAGGTTTATATATGTCTTCTCCTCCTCAATACCTTTCCAACGACTATTTTTTTTTCTCAAATCGAAGCTCTGATCTGAAAGTTATGGTCCGAAGAATTTTATGTTGTTTTACCCAATTTACCCTTGTATGCTTCAAGTGTCTTATTTCTCTTCCTATGCATTTTTCAGGTACCCATAACCAAAATATGACTTCACTGTTGGATTCTATGGGTCATAAGATTTCAATTGACTACTCTTGTTCCCCAAACGAACTTCTGAGCATGGGGTTATGCCTTCTGGAAGTAAAATTGGTGCCAAAATTTTACCCTCACTTTTTTTGCTGTAACTTTCTCATATGAACTGCGTTTTGCGAACCAGTTAGCTCATTGGATAGACCTCTCTAAGATATTTTATTTACATCACTTTGGACGTAGCCACACATTATATCTACATAAGTATTAATTATAATGGGGATTATAGTGGGGATGTTACACTGTATAACTGTTAGGGAATGTACAAGTTTCAAAAACAATTTTTTTTATATAATACAAAGGAGGCATGGGGAAAAGGTGTCTGCAAGTAGGATAGGGACAAGGCCAACAAATCCATCAATGCTTTAGTGGTGGATATTAATGCTATAACAATTGGGAATATGTTTTAATGGATTTTATTACAACTATATCCATGTCCAAAGGAAAATATGTGATCATGGTAGTGGTGGATCGAATCACAAACTATGCCCATTTTTTATCTGTTTCTCATACTTTTAAAGAAATTACAATAGTCACAACATTGATGGAAACAATTCAAAAGATACATGGAGTCCCCAAGATTTATGTAAATGATAGAGATCCAATTTTCACATGTAATCTTTGGATTGAATTATTTTCTTATTTAGATACTCAATTGGCTCACAGCACCTGTTGCAATCCTAATTTCGATAGGAATTTGAGATTGCAAATAAATTTATAGAAGGCTATTCTTGTTTAATTGCAAATAAACAAACACAATGGGTCAAGTGGTTTTCCTTTTTGGAATGATGGTACAACATATCTTTCCATATTTCATAAAAAATGTCCCCATTTATGGAACTTTATGGTTATCATCCTTTATCCATCACATCAACCTTGAGAGGGAAAGTGAAGTTTCAAGAAGTGGAGGACCACATAGAGAAACAACAAGAGGTTCTCCAACTATTGGAGGACAACTTGGTTGTAACAAAAAATATTATAAAACAATAAGAAGATCACCATCATAGTGAAATGGAATTTTAAGTGGGGGACTGGGTATGAGGTTACAACCATACAAACACATGTCCCTCAAGAAGAAAAAGAAGGAAAATAAATTATCACCCATGTACTATGGTTCCTATAATGTGTTGCAGTGGATTGGAAGTATGGCTTACAAATTGTAATTTCCTCCATCTTCACATGTACATCTAGTCTTCCGTGTTTCTTTTTTAAAGAAGGTAACCAATGCCAAGATCCTAGTTTAGATTATTTTACCAAATATTAGTGAAGAAGGTAAAATCATACTATAACGAAAAATAATCCTCAAAATAAGGATCAAGCAATTGCAAAATTGAGTAATTACCGAGTACCTCATCAAGTGGAAGAAACTACTAGTAGAAGAGGCAACAAGGGAATATGATTTCTTCATGAAAAAACATCTAAGTCTAATAAATTGTTGAAGGAAACACTTATTTTAATGGAAGGGGCATGTTAAGCCCTATATATTGAGTTATTATGTCTCTGTTGTTATATTAGTCTTGTATTTATTGGTTGTTTAGATCCTTTAATTTTAGTTGTACCAATTTGTCTCGTATATATACTAGGGAGACATAGTTTTAGAAAGCATATATCATATTGTATGTTTGTTATATTGTAAAAGGAAATTTCCCCCTTGAAGAGCTTCTCATTCATTCTTATATCTAATTCTCAAGGTGTGGAATTACTTCTCTTTTTTTTTTTTATGTTATTTGGGTGTTTGTTTCCTAACACAGTTGCGACAAGATCTGAATTTGTCCCTTTAATAAATAGGATTTCTATTGTTACAATTAATTCTATATCTTGGGAAATATTAATTTTTTTATAAGTTTTCCTTACCACCCATCTTATTTTATTTTCAAGAATAAGGGAATTAATGATATCCACTTATTCCATATTTTCTTGTGAAGTATGTTGTTAGGGACCTAAACTCCCTAACCCATGACATAGGTAGAATAATATATTTTCCATGTAATAAAAGCCAACATTAGTTTATAAGGAATATTTAATAAATGTGAACAAGTCAATGTAAGAACACCTAATAGAATATTTTTCTTCTAGAAAGATACTCCGCTATAATTGTCTTTAGAATATAGAATCAATATAAATAAGAGTAGGATGTATGATAAGTTTTGTCTTGAGAATTATTGTAATAGAGCTCTTCTCTGCTAGAGGTTGCCCCATCGAGGAAGCAAGTGAACATTGCTTTATTTGAATAAAGGAATGTCATTCATACACTTCTGTTGATCATATTTTAATAGAAATATCTTTTCTCGTCCAATTAATGTCTTGCAAATATTTGAATTGTTATTCCATGAGCATATTTGTTATGCATATTGATGGATTCTGCTACTATATGTGCTAAATTTGTATATTATCACCATATTATTGCATATCTTGGTTGTTGAGAACGAGTTGCAGGTGTATAGCTTTGATTTGAGTGCTCGACGATGGTATTCTTCGATAATGTCGATGAGGTAGGCTCTTTATCTTGTCTTGTTAGCATATTTGTTTATATATCATACTTGAGACTAGAGTTGATTTCTACAGTCATTCTGTCTGTTGTGGTTTACCCCAAGCCATTGAGTGATTTTCCTCGTAACATTATCTGCTAATATAAACAAGGTGTTTTTTTTCAAAAACATGATTTTTTATGTTCCTATAGCATATATTTCTAGTAACATCCTCAAAAAAATTTGGTTCATATTCCCTTGGTAAAATTTCCCATTATATATCTTGAAGCAACCACCCTTGTTATTCTTGTCATCACATCTATCATCCATCTATGTAGTTATTGTTTCTTGTGACAAAGATTCTGCATCATACTTCTTGCAGTAGTGTTCTAAGAAAAATAAAATTAGTCCTTTCAAATATATGCAGTGGTCTAAATCCTTCCATTTATTCATCATTTCCTGCAGCCATTTCTTCAACACTTCCAACAACCATATGTTCAACACTTATAGTATCCATCGATTCTACACTTCCATAATCCTATGTTGCACAAAGACACCATTCTAGATTAGATCTAGCAAGATTAACTTCTTCTTTGCAACATACAATTAGAGATGTTAGAATATATATCTTTTATTTTCAATTGTATTTATCCTTTATTTTTCTAGGCTCCGAGTGTAGGATTCATATTCATTTGATCAACATTTATAGTTTATTCAATTCTTCTAATAAATCAATATCATAGGTTTTTTAGAGTTCCATTTCTAAATTCTTGGCATATGGACTTTAGCATGGTCCTAATAAAAATGGAATGTTTAAAATCCCATCTATTCATATTAGTACTTCAACGTTACAAGAGGAATTTTTGTATATGAGAAACCTCATATTTCTCAAACATCAATTTTAGTAGTTGTGTTCCTATTATTTTCATTAGCTACAATAATTCCTATAATAACCATGCAATTTAGTGATCCTTATTTTCAATAGTTACAAGATATCTATGGTAGTTACCCAATGTACTGCAACAAGTTATTTTTAGTTTATTTCACAATCCAAGTCTATTTTTTGATGATTAGTTTTGGACTTAGAGATTATAGTTTCCCAAGCAACTCTAGTCTCTAATTTCCATCACTCAATTGATCTTCATCAGTGGCATCAATATGTTTTTATTCTCATTCTTCTCAACAACCAACCTCAACTTTGGTCATCTTTAGCAACCACATACTATTCTTCTTTCGGGATCAAGAGATCTATTTCTAATGTCTAGATCCTCTTTCATAATTATTTTCATCAAAGTTTAGCATATGTTTTCATCGGTATCAATCTCATCTAATCCTAAGGTAACTCGAGGTAATGAGAAAATTTTAGGTTCTTTGGTTTATTAAAAGCATGGAAACAATAATGACAACATACCTAAGCTTGATTTCTATATTCCTAAACTAATAATGCATTTCCTATGACATATTGCTACCTATATTTCCTACAATATATCCCCTAACCATACGCACTTTCTCTGCCACCTTTCCGAATGATTTAAACTTACCATCTAATTTTACCATTTATTCCATCACATTATATTATCACGCACAATGTTTTAAAATGCACTACCATGCAACAATTTTGCTGGTGTATGTGATACATACAAGCATACAATCCAATGTATTCGGCCATTCATTATCATAATTTCCTTATTTTGAATCACTAATAATAGGATTTCAAATAAGTAATGAACTTGGAATCACATTCATACCTTTCTTATCCATTTCCTTGCTTCCATGTTCCATTCATTTGCTGATGGTGTCAATTGTTCAAAGAATAGTGTCTAACATAGCCATCCACATAGAGACCCTACCAACATGGGGAATCAAGGTTTTGTTCGACATGAACCCTCATCAATGATGATATTGGAAGGATACCTGAAATTGAACACAACTAAATCAGTGTCACAAAATGCAGGGTGGTGTTCATTCTTTAGAAAATTCAAAGGCCACAATGATCATGTTACTTAGGAATTCATAGAAGGATTTGATGGCAGGGTGGCATGAATTGGATATTTGACGATGAAAATATTAGAGAGTTCAATGGATTAGGCAACCATTCTCCTTCAAATAGGCTAAAAATGGTTCAAGAACAAGAATATTGAGGAGGGTGTTTGGTCATGTTTCCTATGTTCGATTGAGTAGAGCCCCAATTGGTCTAAGGGCATGCCTAGGGAATGGATTAAGGAGGAGTGGCACAATGTTCTCTTCATTTTGAAAAAGTACATCACATGTGAGGGAAGGTATCTAATCACATTCTTATACCATATTCGATCCCTTTTACATTTTGAGGCCAATGATCACGTCAATTTTCCTTTTTACTTATGGAGATTCCTAATCAAGATGTCTAAGCATATACAACAAAACCCCAAGAATGTTATTCACGGTCTATATCACAATGGCTTAGTTAAAATGTCAATTATGGAGGAGCTTCGATAGAATAAAGACACTTAGGATGCATCCTTAGCACATAATGGGTTTTATAGTGTGGTTATTCGTAGTATTGAAATACACAAGGAAGAGAATTTTGTTATTATAAATGATGATAGAGATCAATGTGAAGACCTCAAATCTCCAAGAGAGATATTCACTACTCCCATGAAAAACCTTAAGAATAAACCAATAAAGAGAAATCAAGAACAATGAATCCCAATTACAATGCCAATTCCTTGAAGAATCACAAAAATAATGATTAAACATGTACTTATATAACATAATATAAAAACCTCATTTCCATAAGCCCCATCTCAAGATAAAACCACGAACAAGAAAAAATTGTAGCCACATAACAAAGTCTTAGTAAAAAAAAAGCTCATGTAGCATCCTTTGGGACTAGGAATAAGAGATCAAGAATCATTTTTTTTTGACATAAGTCCCTTGAATATCATGAGCACAATTCCATTAGACCTTTTACACCATCCTGTGAAACTTTTTACTATCAAACACAATATTATGAACCAACCTCCTCAAAGTTTCCTTGTAACCTAGATTCCTTCAAATTAAAGAAAAATAATAGAAAAAATAAAATGTTAATAGAATATCTTGAGGAATTCCATGTCGTTAGCATATATGTTATAGGTGAAAATGAAGTATTAAAGAAATAGAATGGTCAACTCCACGAATACAACGCAAGGGTAACATCAAAGAATAATAATCTAGTTAAGCTTGTAGGGAATCGCACAGACAAACTAAATGTTTGGCATTACATAATAGGACATTGGGTAAGAAACTCATGAAGGCAAATCAAAAGAGGAATGGTTGCAATGTAAACCTATCATTAGGTATTGCCACCTATTCTTAGAACAAGTGAATATTGAACAATTTTGCTTAGTTTTGGAATCTTTTTGCACAGGGCATTAGTTGCATATTTTGTTGCATGAAGGTATTAAGTGTGGAGTGTATTTCAAGCCTTTTTTTTATCATCTTTTCACTATCATAAGAATCCTTTTTGACCGTTTTTATCCCTCCTTATCACCTCTTGACTTCCCTTTTTATCACATTCTCTCGAAAGGAAAGAACATTGCAAGCTCAAAACACAATTAGTTGTTAATATGGACCATTCTCCATTTCTTTTGATAGATTGAAAGGATTCATAGTTGATTTTTTACTAATGATGACTATGCCAATTCAGATATGGAAACACTTTGTAGATCTTGTAATTGCTCTCGTTCATTGGCATACATGCGCGCTCTCAACAAGAAATCGGGCACATGGGTTCTTCTTCTGGCAACATCGAGATGGTTTCATATTGTTCAGATCGACTCTAAAGTGGACGAGGTGGATGCCAGCCTCCACAAAGAATAATGTTTCAATGAAGATTGAATATAAAAATTCCTTCACTTTCAGTTATAGGAACATTTAGGATTTAATGACAAATGAGATACCGTAATTCGTGTTCATTGAAGTATGAATATATCTTGATAGCCTAGCATAGTTTTCCTTATAGACCTTTTCAGAATTTTGGATTCTTTTTTGTTGACTCTAAGATATCACTTTTCTTAAGTAATCCGGGCAGATTATAGTCTGTCCTGTCTTTTGTAGAAACTTTCAAAGTTTTTGATTTTTTTGTTATTTTCTTTCATGTGAACTGATATAGCCATTTGTCTTTTGAGGGTTGATTGTAACACATGGATGATAGTATGTAAAGACAATTATATCTAATATAATTTTGAGCAAATTTCTCTTTTAAAAAAAAAAAGTATTCATGTAACCAATAATCCAGTAATACAATATCCTTATAATACCATTAATTTATGTTTTTCTCATTACAAGTATGTTCTTGTTTTAAAGCACTAGATTAAAACTTCAAGTTTTCTCTTAACTTACATTCCATTTATACACTAAACCCTGCACATACAGTGTCAGTATCTCACAAGCTTACACACTCTAACTAATAAGAAGCGTAACATGATTTAAGTTAATTAAATTGACTAACACTTTGGTGCCATTGCCAGGGAGATGATAAAAGGATTAGCACATTCATGAGTAAATTTCTAATAGTTATTTTTTTAACAATTAAATTATATGCCTCAACTTATATGTCTGTGATTTCCACAGAAAACAGTGTTTCATTGAAGATTGAGTATAATAATTACTTCACTTTTTATTACAGGAACATTTAGGATTTAAAAACAAATGAGAGACTATAATTTGTTTTCATTAAAGTATTTATGTAACCATTAATCCAGTATCTCTATGATATCATCGATTAATGTTTTTGATAATTCTCATTGCAAGTGTGTTCTGTTTTTGAAGCAGTATATTAGAACATAGAGTTTTCTCTTAGCTTAGATTCCATTTACTGACTAAACCCTGTATCATCGATTAATGTTTTTGATAATTCTCATTGCAAGTGTGTTCTGTTTTTGAAGCACTATATTAGAACATAGAGTTTTCTCTTAGCGTAGATTCCATTTATTGACTAAACCCTGCACATGCAGTGTCAATATATCAGAAGGTTACGACCCCAGATTCACAAGAAGTGCAATATAATTAAAGTTAATTTAATTTACTGACAACGAGTTACAATCTTTTTCATAATTCTGATCACATGTTTTTCAGTAGATTATGTTGGGCCATTTCCTTGGGATAACAATTACCTGTATATTTTATTTTAATATTATTTTGAAGAGAGTTTTTTCAATTTCAGTAATGAAAAGTATTTTGCATTATCAAATACCAAAGACCAAATGTAATTCAAGGAAATAAATCACCTAGGTTTTGTATACAACTTTATGAGGTATTGACCTTTCCTTCCATCTAGTGAAGTAATGAGTTTCAATGAAAATATTTGTGGAACTGAGATGAATTGGGATTGATTTATTCAATTAAGTGTAAATCTTGATGTTGAAATGGGTTTTTAATTAAAACAGGTTGTAAAGGAAATGCATGTTTTTTCTTTCTTTCTGACATACTTCAGAGTTTGCATGTAAATCCTTTAACATTGTTTGTAAATAATACCTTACTCTGAGAAATTTGTGTGATGAGGTGTTTCCTCCAACATGTCATTCAATTGGACCATCATATAGTTCATAGAAAACTTTTTTTGCATTAAATTTTTCAGGGCACATCAAAAGAACATTGTCATAATTCCTTTTGAACATGATTCAATGTCTTTTTGGGTTCTAAGTATTGGGGAGCACTACCATGGTTTATGAAATATGTTATGTCGTAGATTAGGAACATGGATGTAATAAACTTTATTCTCACTTAAAACTCCTTGATCATATAGTTTATCTTCATCACTTTGTGTTCCTTTTGACTCTGTTGCATTTTGCATAGTCCTTTCTATTTTAATATCTTGGAATGCTTAATTTCAAGGTCATACTCCTGCAAGGTGGTCATCCATTGAACTCTTTTCTCTCCCAAGTCCTTATGTACCAATAGATTTCTCACTATAGAGTAAGGAACCACTAAGTTAGTTTTGGACTTTAATAGCTAAGTCATGAAATGTTTCATTTCTTTAAAGAGAACATAGGCTTGTTTATCCACTTTGAGATATTTTATCTCTACCCCCTCCAATCCCAACATCATGATTGTCATTATAAATTCATTCCCTTCATCATTTTTCTGATTGAGAATTGTTGCAAATGCAATGCCAGAACTAAAGGTATATAAGATGAAATACCTTTTAAGGTTAGAGCTCATTAGGGATGGGAATTTTCTATTTCTTCCTCGATTATGATGACGGATTATTTTTCCTTACGACCTCATTTAAACTAATCATTTTTCTTTATCATGTATTTTCAAAGGTTTCACTGTTCTATAGAAACTTGGAACAAATCTCCACACATTTTTTTTTTTCCAAGGAAAGATTGCATCGATTTATTATTGTGTGGATTACTGAATGATATTGGTATCAAATGTTTTTAGATAATCATATTTCTAGGAAAACATGTCCTTGTATTCTTTGAATAATCTCGCGAATGTATGTTTTTTTGCAAGAGAATGTGGTGAACCAACCTGGTTCACTATGTAAATATCCAGTATAAATAGGACAGTACACAATAATCCATTTAAGGATAGTAAATATATTTAATAATAATTGTATAAGAATGAATAAGATAATTACAAATGAGGAATGAGGGCTTGTATATATATCCCGCACAGGGTGCCCTTTCATAAGAGACATGACCTTTCATATGTCATGTCTCTTCATAATTAATTATTAGTTATTAGTTATTAGTTATTTATATTTACATATTATATATATTTATGTTTGTTAGAGAACAATTTGTACCAAGGTTGATAGTCTAAGTATTTCTATTAGTTCCCAAATTAATCTCCTCATACTACATGGATGAACTCTTGGTTTTTCATTTGGTGACCTTTTTGAATTTATCTTGGAGACCATATATTTTTTCCAACCTCACCATATTCTTTGGAATAACATTCAATGAAGTTCTTTTATTGCCAACTATTTGATCTTCAGAAAATTCTATTTGTCAATTCAGCTCTAGGTCATGTTGGATTTCATGAATGGTCAAATATCTAAACGTGTATTTCATAGTTAAGAAATTGATGATCCATTGATCATCTTCAAAAAACCTCCAATTTGTCATAATTCCATATAAAATATGTTTGATTTTAATCCTCCCGATGAAAATAATTTGGAAGAAACATTAGCTAAAAGGTTTTCACCATAATTCAAAGAACGAGGAATATGATTGATATTAAGAGCATCAAAGTTCTTAATTAAATCCCATACCTCTTGATGGTATCATTTCATATGAATATAAATTTAATGTACAATATTACACACCTGTCTTATGACAAATTTAGAATCACCAAATATCTTTTAACAATTTGACCTTCATTTAAACTTCCTTTCTTAACTGTTGAATTAGGGCTTCATATTCACCATAATATTTGTGCATTTGAATTCAAGTCTATAGTCTATCAAATTTTTCTTACCCTCGTGGTCCTTGATAATGCAACGAGCAAATGCAACCTCATTAGACTTGGATGCATAAAATAACAAATTCCAAACATCAATACTTACATTGGAGTTAGTTCCTACCTTTATGTTAGTCTTTACCTTTATGTTAGTCTTTACATGTAGGTCAACATGCACATATGAGTTAGTATTGTTGGTTGTGGAGCCTGATTATCTTCCTGATTCAGAGGTCGTTGCTTTCAGCCGTGTTTATACCCCATGAAGTATTTACACCCCAAAAGTATGTACACTCTTCCACGCGGGGGAGTGCAGAGGGGGTGTACCCCCTCTACGGGGTCCGGGGGGCCTATCCCCCTGGTTGGGGGGTCTGGGGGAAAGTGGGCCCCCAACGGTGGTTCGGGGGCGAAGCCCCCGAAGCAAAAATTGCCTTGTAAAAGTATATTGTAATTTCATTGAAAATCTAGACCATTCATTATAAGATCGCAGATGTAATGGTAGAGATTATGTTAGGGTTTTTTTCCCTAGAAGGCAGCCCTCTTTTATGAGGGAAATGTATTGCGGCTATGATTGATGGTGAATATTATATTCTGAGAGAGGAGACTGTGAGAGAAAGAAGAGGAAGTTAGAGCGGGTTTTGCTGTAGGTTGTATCCCTTCATTTGCTGGATAATAATAAAGG
>SNQJ01S0000310.1:134447-209780 GCA_010110895.2 Picea sitchensis
GATTAACATAAATTAAAATATTAACACGAGATAAATTAAGCTCAACCATTTATTTGTTAATCAATAATAAAATTTAATATATTCTTTTAAGAATTCTTTTCATCTTATCAGCCTTTCGACGTTGATCAACCACAATTATGTGGTTGTGCTAATTTTATTTTCTATTACTTTATTTATAGTTTAAAATCCTTTCTTTATGAGTATGATTTCAATTCTATACCTTTTGTTCCACTAAATTATTTGAATTAACAAATTCAATAACAAAAGGGTCCACCATCCAATTTAGACATTTAGTTTTTATTTGCCTTCCATAGAACTCATTGGAAACCCTTTTTTTCAATATTGAATACCAATAATATTTATTCAATATTGACACAATAGCTACACTAAAGTATTTGAATTAACAAATTCAATAATAAAAACAATCCACCGTCCAATTTAGATATTTTGTTTTTATTTCGCTTTCATAAATCATTACTAAACTTTTTTTTTTTTTCCAAATGATAAATTAAAATAATATATATTTAATAAACCGTAGCTACATAATGATAAAGTAATTTTTTTAAGTATATATTTTTATTTTCCACTACATTAAAGTATTTGATTACTTAATTATATTCAATAAAAATTATAATTAAAAGATAAATTAATATAAAGTCAATCAATTATGGATTGCTATTTTCCCTCTACACTCTACACCTTGAATAGAGACTAATAAGAAAAATACTTTATTAAATTCAAATGTTTTATTTTTTATTTTTTATTCAAAACTATAATATCATGAACCCATTACTAAACCATCTTTAAAATGTAGTAGGAAGCAATTTGACATAAAAATTGGTTAATTAATTATGTTATTTATTCAAATTTAATTAGGTGTAAACTCAAATTTAAATTATATTTACATTAAAGTATTTGACTACTCAATCACATTCAATAACAAATGAAATAGGAAGCAATTTGACATAAAAATTGGTTAGTTAATTATGTTATTTATTTAATTTAATTAGGTGTCAACTCAAATTTAAATTATTTTACATTAAAGTATTTGACTACTCAATCACATTCAATAACAAGAAAAATCCTTTATTAAATTTATATGTTCTATTTTTTTTATTCTTTAAACGAAACTATAATATCATGCAACTCATTACTAAACCCTCTTTAGAGTGTAACAGGAAGCGATTTGAAAATTTTGATATCTTATATGTTCTATTTTTTTATTCTTTATACAAAACTATAACACCATGTAACTCATTACTAAACCTTCTTTAGAGTGTAACATGACGGGATTTGAAAATTTTGACATCAAGTTAGTTGGTTAATTATGTCGAAAGGCGTACACCTATTGATAATGGGCAGATTTAATAGGGGTTTAGTGCTTAATAAGTTTTCTATGGACAGGATTAAATATGGCTGAGATATTCTTAATAGTCATACAAAATAATTGGCTGTGATTTTAATCATTAACTTCCTAGCTATTATAAAGAAATTGAAATATTAAAACCAGATAAATGAACCACAACCATTTATTTGTTAATCAATAATAAAATTTAATATATTCTTTTAAAAATTCTTTTCATCTTATCAACCTTTCAACGTTGATCAACCAAAATTATGTAACTATGCTAATTATGTTATTTATTATGTCAAATCAAATTTAATTTATCTTTTCATTTTTATATAAAAGGATAATTTCCATAGCCAGTAAAGATGGAAGTAGATATTGAATGTCCTTTTAAAAAAAATATTATTACACCTTCAAGCATATGCAACCATGATTAAATACATCATTTGGCATTTGCATACTCTTGGTCTAGATATTAGTATTTAGTATATATCCAACAAATTTTCTTATTTTGCAGATATTTCTTATTTTGTAGATATTGTTATAATCGACTAATGATTTAATATAGGTATCTGATGATTCCATAATAATATAGATTTTATTCCATAATAATATAGATTTTATTTTATTTTAATAGTAATAATCTGTAGTTTGAAATGGAAATTAAGTGAAATTTATATTATCTATATTTACCGTGATTGATTTCTTAAGTTTTCCATTGTGAAATGTGTGTCCAAAATTTAAATTAGTTAGAATAATAACTATTTATAGTTTAAAATGAAAGTAAAGTAAAATTTATAGTATGGATTTCTTAAATTTTATGTCTCTTCAAAATTAAATTACTTAGAATAATAAGGATTTATAGTTTAGAATGGAAATAAAGTAAGGATTTATAGTTTAGAATGGAAATAAAGTAAAATTTATTGTATGGATTTCTTAAATTTTAGGTTGACATATCTCTATTAAATTTTTTAAATAGTTAGGCTAATAAGATTTTAACCTTTTTTATTTAAAAACAATATGTATGGGTAGTGTTTACTATATGGTATAGTTTTCTGTTGTTTATGCATTTGTAATAAAATGTGCATGGAAAGTATTAATTATAGGATAACAAAATTTTAGATTATTATTTATAAAATAATAATCTATAATTTTTATCTGTAAAATATTATGGATGTTTTATTGGAATAGTTAGTTACAATAGATTTTATAATATTATGAAATCTTAGATTATGTAAGTTTACTACTCATATTTATTAAAATAATTGAATACAGAAATGAAAGAATAGGAAAATATAGATAATATTTACACATTTTGAATACAAGACGTATCTTGAGAAATATGATATAGGAGAAAACCCAGTTAGAAGGTAAGTCTTATTCTCTATTCTCTTTTCTTTTATTATGAAAATGTAAATGCAAAGAAAGGGTCAATGAATATGGAGTTTCATGTGACTTTGCAGCCTAAATGACTACTACAGACTCTTCTTCCTACCTCTATTGTTCTTTCAAATCCCACTTGTTGCGATCTAGGGGAAAGTAGGGAGAGTTACCGCTAATCCTTACATAAACAACAATGAAGATACATGTATATAGATATAGACAAAGACATACATATGTAGTGAGGGCCGAAAGATCTGTGTTTATTAAAGGATATAGCAATACAATACAATGTATACAATCTCTCACACTAAGCTATCAGAGTCTTTATGTGCTTGTCTTTTTATACTCCTATATGTCTAGTTACCAGGCAGTTGTAACTACTTAACTGTGTGGGCCGGTCGGTTATCAGATACTTCGACCATCTTACATTTTCGACTATGTCATTCGACCAACTATTTCTTAGTCGACTAGCGCGCCTAGTCGACAGAGTCGACTAACCCCTACAACATTTCCCCCCACCTCAATTCCTTGCTCGTCCCGAGCAAGGGAGGAGTATACAAAATTAACTTTACAAAACTTGATTACAATATTGAGAAGTAGAAGACAGAGAGAGTAACAAAAATTGAAGTAGGAAGAGACAAAATTTCATGTTCTTGACCAATTTAAGGTGTTTCTTTCGATTGATCTGTTGCACTTGGAATTCCTCCACTGGTTGAGTCAACTGCATTTTCCTTTTCAATTTCTTTGTTGAATATGGAGGCGGTATGAATGATACTGGGGGATGAATGATTCATTTGTTGTGCAAAATCACACCATGCATTGATCTCTTTTTTTGCTTCTAGGCTTAGTAGTTTCATTTGGGCGAGCATGTCATCTTTTTATGCTATCTCGGTTGTCTGAACTGAGGTTGACTTTGGGTCGAACTGTTGCTCTATATCCTGCATCTTTTCTTTGAGCTGAGTAAGAAGACTGACTGCTCATTTGGTTTCTAATTGTGCCTTGTGCCCCTCCATCTCCCTTTCCTGCTCTTGTTGTGAAAGTTGTATCTCCATTGCCTTTTCCTTTGTTAGCTGCAAAGTGAGAGCTTCTTTGATTTTGTTGTCAATGGTCAAATTTTGTGTTATATATATATACTTTCCACTGAAATGTTTTGTATCCCATATTTTCTATAGGAATATGCAAAGTGAGATGGTCGGTCGCTTACCGCAGAGTGTAGTAGTAAAACGTATTTAGCAATTTTATCCATGTTTTGTCTTAATCCTTTAATATTATTATGTTTTTCTGCCAGGGTTGTGGCTATCTTCTCTTGAGTCTTTTCAATCTCCTTAGATGCCAAGCTGAGTTGTTTTTCTACCTCCTCTTTTTCTTTTTGAAATCATGTTTCTTGTTGTGGGTGTTTTGTACTGATTTTTATCATCCTTCCAATCAGTTCTTTAAACCCTTCTAAAGAGTTTTGTACGTCTTGAATCTGCTTTGTCCCCTTATGTTTCCTAACTTCTTCTATGCATTCGTGTAACATGTTCCCTTTTTCTTATTTTAATTTGTATACTTGACTTCCTTCTTTGATCACCTTTTTCCACCTTCTCGCTCATTCTCTATAAACGAGTTCATGTAATTCGAAGAGGTATTGGTTGAAAATAGTGGTCAGTTCGATTGTGGAACCTGATGGGCTGGTTGGTCGGGTTATTATGAAATTGATCTTTGACGACTTCTTTCTCCTTCTTTTATGTGAGTACTTTGATGACTTCCCATATTTATCCTGGGATGTTATTGTTTGTTGTGTGGATGGAATTCCTTGATGTTGTACTGAAGGTTGTCTTTGTGGAAACAAGGTGTTCTGCTCGGTCATTTTCTCTTTCTTTGATTCCTGGTTAAGGGTGAATATTGGGATATTTAACCTCAGTATATTGGTTCTATAGAATTTTTATTGGAATGCATGGTGCCTCACTAGCTGGCCCTAACCCCTGATTATTACTAGACTTCTTATTATCAACTTGTTGTCTTCCTCACACCTCCAAGTTTGCTTATTTTTGGATGGTGGGCTTCTCCACCATCACATATGGTTGAACCCATTGGTATTGCACCTGGATGATGGATTTGTGTTGTTGCATTGAATTGACTATGTGGGTTGATGGAGTTGGTACTTCAGTGACCAATTGTTGTTGATGTGTTGAATCAGTAGGATGACTCGACTCAATTGGTATCTCATCGTCCAATTTACGCTCGTCTGTTGGGGTTATTTCAATTTCTTCGTCATTCGACTCTATTTGTTGGTCGAATGTTGTGGCTTCTAAAGACAAATTGATTATAAGTTTCCCTTTCTTTTTCTTTTTCTTTGTTGGTCGTTATTCGATTATGGCTACTGGCTCGGTCGAGGGTGATTCTCTAGTTATGTTGATGGTTGTGTTGGCTGCCTTTTTCTTTCTTGGTGTTGTGCTCGACCTTATCTCCCATTCTGTTGTGTTGATTGTGACATGTTTCGGCTTGACGATGGTAGTCTTGGCTTTCAAATTCTTCTATCTCTTTGTTCCTCTTGTGTCGATTTTATGGATTATTCTCCTTATTGGATTTACTTTATTTTTTGGTTCCTTGGATTTTTTCATGACCTATTTCATCCTTGGTCCTATTGACAAACTGTATATTATTTTCATGGTGTTAGTATCATGTCGAGTTTTCTTTATTTTTTTGGAAATCTTGGTCGTAATGCTCGACAATATTTTTTGGACTTATGGGTCATTGGAGTCGATGCCTTGATTTGATTGGAAGGTTTCCCTCTAGGTTTCTTCTGTGTCGATTACTAACTTTTGCTCCTCAACAATCTTTTTCCTTTTATCCTTTTTGGTTTTTTTCTTTCTTTTCCCTGGAGATAGGTTTGCAGGGTTGAATGCTAGAACTTGCAGATATTCGACAAAGGGGGTTGTATACAACTTTGCTTCCCTCTCTTATTATTTCTACCCATCGTTTAGTGGAGTATTACAGGTACCCTAGATTGTTGTGCTTCAAGGGTGATTTCTATCTCCTATTTTATCTGTCTTTCAAGCTCCAAAAATATTTCCTTTATCGTCGGTTGATAATGTAGCTCTTTTGGTTTTGGGGATGACTTGAATCGACACCAAAGATTCATATAGTCAATCTCAAGATGAATGTGTCAGGGTTTTGATAAGTCCCGACGAACTACTTTCTCGACACACCATTTGTGTGAGTTGTTTTTCAGGCTTCTGACCCATAATCATAACATTTCTTGGGAAGGTAGTAGACTAGAGGTGCCTATTTGATTGGATGAGAATATTATATACTTATCCATCACTGGGACTTTATTTACTATGAATGTTGTTTCGTCAACATGACCAAATTTCTCCATTTCTAGAAAAATTAGCAGGGAGGGTAATGTTATGGCCTTACTGGACTCTTGGCACACTTTACAGTTATTCTCTATTATGTTAGCTAGGTGCTTTGACCAATCAAATATTTATCCATTCTTATAGACCTGGAATATATATTCGACCATTGTCATTTTCACATCTGATGCTCAACCTTCTAGTGTGAAGCACATAGACACAATTATTACAGTCTAATGAGCCTTCAGGTCAATGATTTTGTTAATGAGCAACCCATTAGAGTTATTGGTTTTCGTCGATCCTATCAGGAATTGCATCCCTCTATTGGTGCTTGGTGACTTTGGTACCTTAGTTCTTGTCTCAGGGAGTGTTGGATGTATGGGATGACTTGGGTTCTACCTTATCTCTCCAGCAAAATCCTATTCACCATCGGCCCTTCATGTAAACTAGAAGGCTACACCGTGCACAAAGTACCCAGTGAACTCTCACCCAAGATGGATTATGAGTGATTGCATGACCCAAGTATCTGTAATCATGGAAGGGATGGAACTCATGGGAATGTTAGGATCATTAGACTTCTTCTTCTATTTTAACAAGCATTCTACTGTAACATTCATCATATCTACTATTTTACCCATTCAATAACATCCAGTCACCATGATTATTCTAGTGCACGCTGTAAAAAAACTCTAACAAATGCATTCATTTATCATAAATATCAACATAGCACACATAAAGACAACATTTTTACCATGGTTCACCCCCCCTCTAGGTTACGTCCACAAAGATCTTCTTCTTTATTTCTTATTCTTTATCAAAATATAATTGCATGCATTACATAATAGGGTTATGAATGGTGCATGAGTCTACCCAGTGTCACACCAAGCACCACAACTTGCAACCTGACCCTCAATTACATCTCAAAATTGTCTCCATATGAGCTCCACAACTCTCAACAAAACAAATCCTTTGACTCAGAACTCAAAAGGATGCTTAAGTAATTTGCTCATACAAATTGATATCCAAAAGATTCAGATCCAAGATACCTATAATTATCTCATACATCCTCTATTTATACAAAAAGGTGGGTAAAAACCCTTACATCATGACTCAAAAACCTAATTCTAAGTGGAATCCAATTGTCTACTTTCTAACTTCCTTCCGCATTGTTGGTATTTGATACAACCCTTCCTTGCTTTGAATATGCATTGGTCTTCCTTATTTCCTAGTGTACTTCTTCCTTTTCCCTTATGTTGTGTTGCTTTCCCTTATTTCCTAGTGCGCGCTGCTTATTTTGGCCCATTCCATATCTCTTAACCTCATTTACTGTGTTGAAACCCAAAATTGCCTACTCCAATAGGCCCCCATCACTAACCTATGGCTTGTCCTGAGACAGTCAGGGAGTGTGTGCCTCCTCTACAAATCTCTCCAATTCCTGGAACTTCTATGTTAGTTCATCCACTTGTATCTTGGCCTGCGCACTCTTCTCTGTCAGGGCCTCCACCACTTACACTATTATGTTCTCCTTCATCACTTCTCTTCTTTAAGAGTGCACCTGTTCTAGTTTTACTTTCTCTAATTCCATCTCTGCTATCATCTTTACAACTTGATCCTAAAGTGCCTCCAACTAAGCCCGTCATGCTTCATTTTCCTCTTGCACGACCCTTACCTCTGCTTTCAATTTTTTCATCTCCTGCGCAACCCTTGGTCTCTTTGATACAGGCATTGTATTATGCCTTTGCTTTAGATCCTGCACTGCAACATTCAAATTTTATTAACTCTAATCCAATTGTTGGATCCCTTCATCTTCTGCTAGGCTCTTCCATATATGCGCGGTCCTTTCGTAAAGCTCTGTTATTTATTTGAATTCCAATGCAATATTATACGTTTGTTATATCACATGTTTATCCCTCTCTAATCTAATTTTTGGAGGTGTGGTTGGTGTCAGCTTCCCAACCAATTCAACTATCTCATGTTTATATCCCTCCATCATTTGCGCTATCCTCTTTATCTTTTCTTCTGTACCGAGCTCTCCTGCGAGTGCACTATATAAGATTGTTTCGAAGACTTCTTCAAGTCTTTTCTCCAATTTAACCACGCATATTTTTTCCTCCTCATATTCAATTTGAACTTCTTTGAGGATGGTCTCTAGCGCCTCCTTTTCTTCCTTGTTTGTCTCCAAATTTATTGCATTCGTCCTTTCCCTTGATTGTACTTCTCACACCACGCTCCTCTGTAACTTATATAATTCCTTTGTTGGGATCTTGGATAACGCCAAGTCCAACTGTTCCACATCCTTCAAAGTTCATTGCGTGGTTTCCTCCTCTACTTGTAACATACTTTGACTTATTTTAAATGTCGCACTTCCCATTATTTATGTCTAGATTGTCTCCCTTGCTTCATGTATTGTTACCTGCTGTGTTGTACTTCTTTGTTGTGTGACATTGAGATGTAAGATCTCAAGAAATTATTTGAATTCCATTATATTCTTCATTATTTCTTCTCTATGAGGTTATATTACATAGATTTCTTCTTCTCCCCAGTCTTGTACCTTGTCTGCTAATAAATCTCCATCATCTTCTATAATTATGAGCTCAATGCCCTTCTTTTGTGCCTTCATATTCTTTTTATGTTATCCCATATGTATGGTTTATTTTCTCTTTTCTGTCTGCGTGGGTTTTATTTCCTCTGGAATATTTCCAGTCCTTGTCTCCTGTGTTGGGATTTCATCTTTATTCTCTGCTTCTGCATTTGTTCTTTATACGCTGTGAGTTCCTAGAATTGAGGCTCTTAGTACTGTTTCCTTCTTCCTTGGTTTATTTATTGTTGTAACAATACCTGTAGGTTTGTTGCGCTCTACTGCTTCTCTAATATTCGTAGTTGGGCTACTAGAATTTTTTGGGTATGTGTTATATTCTTTTCCTCATGAAACGTGTCACATATTTAGGTGGTTTTTCGGCACATAGTTTTTTCCGATGGTTTTCTATTTCTAGTTAAGGAATTAGGGTTGTGGACTAATACAGGTCATTGGGTTAGGGTTTTGGATGCCACTGGATCCTATATGTATATTGTATTGTAAACAATGTAAAACATATGAATGAATATAAAATATGTTGGTTTTCCCGATTTGGGTTTCTAGGGGAAAAACCTCTGTGTAATGTTTGTATCTTCCATTGTATCATTTATGTTCTTTTACTGAAAATATGTTTGCAGTAGATATTGTACAAGGTTAGAATTTACATAATTATATGATATGCTAGCTTCTTCCTTGGCTTTTCCCTTTTCTCCTTTCTTGACTTCTAATGGCACCTTACATTGATCCAAGCATTCTGCAAGTACCCACTGAACTTATTCTGATATAATGAAATACTTCATCTTTATCCATGTATTCTTAGGGTCTCTTATGGATTGTATCCACATGTTATTACTATATGCCTTAAAGTTGGCTATCCCCTCATGCTCCCTCACCACTTCAGGTGAAATTATCCATGTATTTTCAATCTTCTCCTGCATCTCTTGAATGTACATGCCAAAAATACTTGAGTCGAATTTTCTCTGCTTGGCATCTATGTTGTGTTGCAGGGTTTCATATCTCGTTGTTCCACACCTTCATGTTCTTTCACAAAAAAATGAAAACTTTGGTTTTTCCCATGCCTCCAAGGATATAAAAATCAACAACCAAGAATAGTGGAACGTTGTTCCAGTATCCTGTGCATCTCTACAATATTCTAAGAAAAGGTTGATAAAATACGATGCCCAAATTTGAATTTTTCCTTTTGCACATTGCACATATTCTATGACTGCTCCTGCAAGTTCCTCTTCTTTGCGACACATTCTAAGTAGATTGCATGACATCAACTTTGTAGCAAATATAGTAGTTGGGTAATTTTTGTTCTTAATGATCATCCCTATGTTTACTATCTATGCCAAAATTTTCCCTCACTTCCTCTGCAATGGCCTTTTCCTTCGTTTTTTCATCGAGGTATTGCTTCATATTTACCCCATCCATCGATAGTCCTGTCATCTTAGAAATTAGGTTGACATCGATCAGGATAGGTTTATCCATACATTAAAACCCTCCATGTACGTGTGAAAAAAATGTTTTACACATGAATTAACATCGTTCCCTCTGCCAAAGTGAGGCATTTCCAATAGATTCATCATGCCAGAGTTGTAAATTCCATCTATCCACTATTTAGGATCCATAATCAGGATTCATTTCTAGCTTAACACCCTATTTTCCATATAAACTGCCTGTGCAAGCTATGGGAACTTGGTGACATATGTCACATCATGATCGATGTACCTCAACTTGGAAAGACATCCCAGAATATATTCCACAATGACGATTGATTCTAGAATATGGGGCAATGACACCAAAATCTGTGTTTTTGTGCGTTTTGATGCCACTGCTACCCTTTTCTTTGACGAACCTGTTATTTCTTCTTCTAGGGTTTCTTCTTCTTACATTTATTCATTTGTGTTTCATTAATCATTGACCTTTGGGATTTACTCTCTTGCAGGTTTATCTGAATCTTTTTTATTTCTATCATCGTCACCCTTTTATCATTTAGCATGTGTCATTCCTGGGTTTTTTGTGCTCGGGTTTGCTTCTGTTCTAGGGTTTCATCCTTGTGTTGCTTGGATGACTTATGTTTCTTCTTCTTCTGGGTTTTCTTCTGCGATCCATGATAGTCTAATGGATTCACTCTATGTAGTTGGAATATCATCCAGATCTACCACTCCAATAATTTATTCTAGTGGTTTGTTGGTGCTTCGGGTCCTTTGCACAAATTTACTCGGTCCTCTGAACTTTTCTGATGCCATTTTCATGTCTTCAAGAAAAATCTATTGTAAATCTCGGCTAGGTTCTTCAAAATTTCTTACTCACTCATACCATGTTTTCTCTATCTCTCTTTTGCTAAAAAATCACAAGTTTTTTGTGTTTTCGCTGCTTTTTCCATTTTATAGACTCTGTTGTAAATTCTTTGTCACCACCTTTCTTTTTTCGTTCATCATTTTTTCACTTTTCCAATCATTTTTTTGTCCCTTCACACACTATTTACTTTTCCTATGTGTAGTCTCCTGAATTTTGTCGTACCAATTTACTGTATGTTGTGCATTGTCATTCTCAATTTTCTGTCTACCACTTATCCCTCTAACTATTTGTTTTTGGATTTTTCTTCATTTTTTTTCTTTTTCTACTTTTTCTTTTCTTCCTACTATATACATTATGTACAATTCTACATTTTGCATTGTAATTACTGCGGGTTGGTAGTTCAATTGTCCCTATACAATTTCGATTGACTACCATTCACCATACCTTGCATTTCCTTTCCTGCTAAATCCTCCAGCTGCACAACACCTCCATCTGTAACAAAAATTATCTCATATGGCCCTAGCCAATGCATTCTGAAATTTCATGGGTGTTGCAAGTATTTATTATCATAGAGGAGAACCAAATATCCTAATTTGAATTTCTTATTCTTAATGTGTTTTTCATGACATGATTTATCCTTTTCTTTCTGTACCTCCTTATGGAAACCAACTATAATTTTTTTTTCTTCCAATTCCATGAGTTGAGATAATATTTCCCGTGTCATGCCTCTTTCTGTCATATTTGTAATTGTTGCAATGCACAGACTTGGTATCAAATAATCTAAGGGAACTACTACCTTTCCATACACCAACATAAAAGGTGTTTGTCCAGTCAGCTTCTTGCATGTAGTCCTATCAGCCCATAACACTGATGGTACCTTCATGTCCCATTCATCCCTTTTTACATTAAAAATATTTGTCAAGACATTCTACGATATCTTGTTGAATGCTTCTACTATCCCATTTGCATGAGGATGATAACGTGTTCTCTTCTGGTGATGTATCTCTAAGTATTCCATCATTTCCTGGATTGTACTATTGATAAAGTGAGTCCCTTGATCACTCATCAATATTCTTACACATCCAAACCTTGTCACTACATGTTCAAATCAAAAACATGTTGCAATCTCTGCACTGTAATCCTTCATTGTTTTTGCCTCATCCCATCTTGTCAAGTACTTTGTGTTTGTAATATTATACCTAGATCCCAATCTTCTTGTTGGTGGCTTAATTGGACCTAAACAATCTATTTCCCATTTTTCAAAAACTTGCAAAGTTACCTGTGGTCTCAATGGAATCTCATCCATCCTGGGTGAATTTCTAACTCTGTGGCAGACATCACAATTATAAAAGTACTCCTTTTAACCCTTGTGAACTGTTGTCCACCATAATACTGTATGTTGGAATTACTAAGACAAATGAGAGGGGGGGGGGGAGTGAATCAATTGTTACTATGCTTAAACAATTTTATGCCTATTAAAATATTATTAACCTTCTCCAAGTGATCATCAGGATTATGAAAGAAATGAGCATCATAAATAATAAACATCAATCACACATATGATATACACAGAGACATATATTCACGAGGAAACTCATAAAGGGAGAGAACCTCTTCTTCTTCGAATGATAGGAAGTCTTTTACATCATCTTTCTTTGAGCACCAACTCAAAATTAGGATACAACCTCTTCTTTAACAAGTTGCAACTTTTTGAGAGCACCAAATCTCTGGTTTCTCTAGAACCCACTAGAAGGAATCACCAACTCCCTGAGTATTCCAGCACCAACTAGATGGAAGCACCAACTTCTAGTCACACAGGAACCAACCTGTATAACATAGAACAATGGTTATGCCTTGCACCACCCTACCATCTTAGTTTTTATGGTTGCAACTAGATGGAAGCTATGACTCCCTGTGTTCAAGAACCCACTTGAAACTCTGAGGACAACATTCCTCCCTAACACCACCCTACCACCCTGATTATAAATATTTACTTGAATAAGACCTTACAACAATACAAACATTTCAATGCTTGCCACTTCTTCTTTGTTCTGCAATTATGTTCTGCTTCTGTATGTTCATGCTTGGCTCCACTTGTTTTTTGTCTCTATATGCTCTTCTTCTGTTGTTCTCGTGCTCTTAGGTTCTTGTACAGTCTTATGTTTTCACCATTTCTTCTCTGTCCAACTTATGTTCTTCATCTCTGCATCTTTTTGGCTCTGTTTCTGCTATCTTCTTGATCACGTACAATTCAAATTATTTTACCGAGAAACAACAACCTCTCTCTGTCACAACATTTTTATTTTGTTCCTTCTCTTATTATTCGTTACACTCCATATCTCCAACGCTCAAGTTGGGAATCTAAAAAATGCTCATGCATCATGATTCCAACGCTTAGGAACAATGATTCAACCGCTCAGGAACAATGATTCAATTAGTGTAATTGAATCGTAATTGATCAAGAAATCATGAAGTGAAACATCAAACCTTCAATCAGATTCTACTTGATCAACGCCGTTGGATTATACACGCAAACGCCCTTATGACTTTTCAATGTGTAACCTCCGATGTGGATCCTAACAATGCTATCTCCTTCCCCTATCTTTCGCTAATGTTACCTTGGGCAATGATATCATGTGAAAATGCAAATGCAAGCGTGACCAAAGGTGTCTTGAGATCAAACTGCATTTCTCACTGCAATTTACCTCGAGCCTCCATGTGTCCTTTCTCCAAAACCATGGTTTCAATTGCGGCCCACCCCTAATTTTTTAAAGTTCATGCACCTTCAATCCTCGCAATGCGACGGGACCATTGATCTCATGATCTTGATGGTGCTATTGAATGGATGGTTCATATATATCTTCTCAAGTCTATAGATCAGATCTAGCCTTCCTAAATCGATGACTGTGATTTACTTCGTGATCCGGGCTCCGAGAGTTTCAAATCTCAAACCCTGCTTTTCTATATACGCCAATCTTCCAGAGTCAATGATCTGTAGACACCTGTCCTTCTCAATTGACAACTCTACCTCTTCTTCGGGAATTTGACCTTTCAACCTCATCAACGGTTCTGCAGCCCATTTCTCGATCAATGATCAAGATCTCCTTCAGGTCTCTGGACTTTTGAAATATCAAGTCTCAAACTTTACTTCCCATCGAAGTATGCAGATTACTGCCATGTGTCCTCTTGGATTGGATGGTTTAGGTTTACTTCGGGTCTTTACCCGAAGCCCACAGGATTACGCCACGCATTTTTTGGATTAGACGACCCAGATTTACTTCGGATGATCTGATGGTTGAGATCTTCTTCAGACGATCCGATGACTAAGATATACTTCGAATGATTCGACGGTCGAGAATTTATTTCGGCTTTCCAGGTCTCCAGGCTTCGATAATTTCAAAACTCAAACTGACGCTCTGGATCAGACGACCCAGATTCACTTCCGGCGATTTGATGCTTGAGATATTCTTAGGATGATATGATGACTGAGATCTACTTCGGATGATCCAACTGTCGACAATGAATTTCAGCTCTTCGACTCTCGAGGGTTTGGGTATTTCAAATCTCAACTGGAAATTCTTGAAGTGATTTCTCTAGAGCGTAACCTCCTCATAACTTTAGAGCTGAAACGAATGATCGTTTAATCAAGATCTTAGATCAATGGCTCGATCTGTCTACAATGCAGATTTTCCTTGGATTAAATCCAACAGATCTCCATATTTTCTTATCTTATCCTTCCACTTAATTCGATCCGATGAATGACGAAGATTCGGATAATCGAATTCTCAAACCTTGTGCCCTATTTATCCTATCCTTCACTTAACTTTATTTGACGACTGACGGATATTCGAGTGATCAAAGTCTCAATCGTTTTGGTTTTTCCTGTGGATATGTTCATCCTGATCACGTTTTTGTACTGCGCGTTTCCTTCTAGGCTTTGATCTTTGCATACTATTCGCTTCTCCTCCTGAGCTTATGCTTTTCCTGTTTTCCATCATCGTTGTTGTTCTTGCCATCAATGACACGCACACTCTTCTAGAAAACATGCCAACAATACCCCCCTTTGGAATTGATGGCAACCCTGAAATGATACACTATTCTTCTTAGACTTCCAACTGTAGCATGCAGACCACACATTTTTTCCCCCTTTGACATCAATGTCAAAGAAAACTGAAAGTGACTCTGTTATCCCCCTGATCAGAGATACAATAAGAATTTCCCCCCTGATTAGATATACTATGAGAACTCTTTGCCTGATCAGATAGACTATTTTAACTTGATAACAAGGTCACACCCAACTTCTGGCGTAGATACTCAAACTAAGCTATTGCAAGCAGTTTAGTGAAGATATCGTCTATCTGCTCTGTGGAAGGAATATAATTCAGCTGAACAACTCTGTTTATAGCCTGATGTTTGAGAAAATGATATTTTATTGGTATATTCTTAGTATTTGCATGTAGAACAGGATTCTTGGAGACACTAATGGCACTGGTGTTATCACAGTGAAGTGGAATTGGATCAGTATAAGTTATCTTCAAATATGCAAGAGTTTGTATCATCCATAAGATCTGAGTGCAACAAGTAGCAACAATAATGTACTCTTCCATTGTAGTTGATAATGAAATAGATCCATGCTTCTTACTAGGCCATGTTACTAACGAATTACCTAAGAAGAATGCATCTCCACTAGTTCTCTTTCTCTCATCCAAATAGTTTTCCCAATCAACATCTGAATATGAAGTTAATTGAAAATTCTGATTTCTAGGATACCAGAGACCATAAGTCATTGTACCCTTCAAATATTTGAATATCCTTTTCACAACTGCTAAATGAATTTGTTTAGGAGCAGACTGATAACGACCTACCATTCCAACAACTTGCATTATATCAGGATGGGATGTTGTGATGTACATAAGACTGCCTATCATTGATTGATATGTTCTTTGATCAACATCAGGTGAAATATCATCTTTATTGATCTTGCAACCAACCACCATAGGTGTGCTCACAGGTGTAGAATATTTCATCTGAAACCTCTTTAACATCTCTTTCAAAGACTTTTCTTGAGAGATAAATACCCCTACAAAACTCTGATTGATTCATAAACCAAGAAAATATGACAGTTCTCCTATCATGGAAATCTCAAACTCAATCTGCATTGAATTAGCAAACCATTGAACTGAAGGGTCATTAGTGCATCCAAAAATAATGTCATCTACATAAACCAAAACAAATAATAAATCATCACCTTCAGACATAATGTATAGATTACTGTTAATAGTACCTTTCTTGAACCCTTTGTACTGTAGAAATTTGTTCAGTCTATAATACCAGGCTTGTGGTGCATGTTTTATTCCATATAATGCCTTTTCAACTTACAGACATAGTTAGGATTATATGTCAGTGAAAATCTTTCAAGATTCTCCACATATAAAACTTCTTCTAGATATCCATTAAGAAATGATGACTTAATGATGCAGACCCCCCTTCTCTCCTAAGGAATGAGAAACCTCCCGATGTCGGATCGATCAAGAAACTGAGTCTGATTGACTCTTTGGCCCTCAAGAACCTCAAATCCACTTAACAGGCCCTCTTTCCCTTAAAGCATGGGTTATATGGAACCCACATCTTTCTCCTTAACACCTTTAAGCTTCAACATGTTTAGACACTAACTATTATGGTTAAACCCCTCCCTTTATGTGACTAAGGTTGTGACTAGTCACCTAATCAAAAAGTGCATCACAACTTCACATATCGAGCCTTTGCATGTTAGTCACTCCAACTATCCTGACTTCTGAAATCTTGACAGGGGCCTAGCGCATGCTAGCCCCTATATTCCCCTTCATCGATGTGGCTCTTTTCTATGACTGTGGGCCAATCTTTCGAGCACTTCGCGATTTCACATTTTGTGATTTCGTGTCTCATGAGTTCACACTTCACAAGTCATCTCCCTCGATGCTCAACAGTCTAGATATCTTCTCGAACTGACGGCTAAGATCAAATCTTCATAGTTTTGAGTTTCGCAAGTTCCCAGAACTTTTACTTCTGATTTCTTGAGTTGTGAATTCATGACAAAACCAGATCTACAGTTCAAATCCCTCCTTTGATCAATGACTGCGATCTTTTTGCAATTTTGTGATTTGCGAATTTGGAGTCTCCTTGCCTCTATTCTCCCAATAGCCGAAATTGTGATGGTGCTGGGTCAATGGTCCAGATATCCCTTTTGATTAACGACTCAGATCATGTCATGATTTCGCGTTTCACGAGTTCTCGTGACTCAACCTTCGACTCCTTTGGGTCAGAAGTCAGCAAAATGTTGATCTCTTGCCATGTGTCCTCCTTGCAATGGACGATCTCAATGATTTCAGAATGATCAACGGTTGTGATGTTTTTGCTAGTTAGCACTTCACGAATCCTCACAACTCTACTATTTGAACTTTCAACTCTGCGAGTCTATGAAATGTTGATCTCTAGCCACGTCTCCTGTCGTGATGGTCGATTCCGATGATTTCAGAATTTCGTGACCTTGTTCCTCCTGTGTACATTCAAATCTTTAATGTTAGTGAAATTTACCTTGATCATACGACTACGATCCATTTGCGCTCAAATCAAACGGTTGAGATATTTCCTCCTTTGTACTTGCTCCTCGTTGTCTGGATTCTAATTGGACGGTACAGATCTTCCCTCCGGGCTAAAGACTTCTTTAGACTTAGAATATTTTCGAAAGGATTTAAAGGCTTTGACCTTTATCCTTCCTGCGAGTCCATTTCTTGGATCTCGTTTTCTCTTGTTGGAAAGTGATACTCCTCCTGAGCTTGATCTCTCCAAATATTTTGATCTCCTAAGCACTTCTTGCTTTTCTAGGAAATTCGTCAAACTCAGATCCAAAGGTTCTTGAAAATAATCCTTTCTTGCCTTCCTAGCGTTCTTTCGCTCTCGTCCTTCAACTTGTTTACGGAGTCACTTCGACTCTTTGTCGAATTCCAAGTATGTGCACTCTTTGCAATAGATATTTACACAAGATTCGAGTTCTTGCGATGATTGTTCACTCCTTGCGGTAGTCGCTTTACACTTCTTGCAAAGAAATTCTTATGCTATTTCTTCTAAGATTTACGAGTTGAAATAAACCATGTCAACACACCCCTTGTGGACTATGTGCACACCTTGCATCGGCTCATGAAGAAAAAATATTTAAATTATTATGCAAGCATTTAAAAGCTACATACACTTGTAGCAATATTCATTCATTCTTGAAAAGATTAAGACAATGATAGAGAAATTGCAAACACTATTCACACCATACATTGGATCAGTTTTTCTATGTTATCTTCATTCAAAATCAAGAAAATGGCTACAGCTAAAATCAAAGCAACAACTACTACTATGAGATTCCTACTTGATCATAATTCTCGTAACCCCTCTTTTGGGCATACAAAATCTCTCTTTATACAAAAGAAACAAACTAACTTCTATCTAATTGTGGTTACATTGAGACTAGGGTTAAGCTCCCAAGTCACGTGTGCTCATTTTGTCTCCACGTGTGCGATCTTTCCTCTTTTGTTTTCTATCACTTCAAAGTATTTGCAGTACTGGCTATCATTTGAGACTCTGGATTGGCTCTTAGGCACTGAGATGTCCTACCATGTGTACTTGTTGACGATGCTCCTACATCATACTCCCCCTGGACAAAAATTCATGGACTCCTGTCCATGAGCCCCTGTACCAACTTTCCATGCTTCTAGATATGAGCTTCACTTTCCCAATTGACATATTCTATTGGGTGTTTGATGTAGGAGCATCATCAACAAGTACACATAGCAGGACAACTCAGTCCCTGAGAGAAAATACGGAGTCTCGAACGCTAGCCAGTATTGTAAATCTTTTGAAGCGATAGAAAACAAAAGAGGAAATATCACACGTGTGGAGACAAAATGAGCACATGTGACTTGGGAGCTTAACCCTAGTCTCAATGTAACCATAATTAGATAACAATTGGTTTGTTTCTTATGTATAAAGAGAGATTTTTTACGCCCAAAAGAGGGGTTATGAGAATTATGAGCAAGTAGGAATCTCAGAGCAATAGTTGTTTCTTTGATTTTAGCGGTAACCATTTTCTTGATTTTGAATGAAGATAATAGAGAAAAATTGATCCAATGTATGGTCTGAATAGTGTTTGCAATCTCTCTATTGTTGTCTTAATCATTTCAAGAATGAATGAATCTTTCTATGAGTGTATGTAGCTTTGAAATGCTTGCATAAGAATTTAAATCTCTTTTCTTCATGAGCCGGTGCAAGGTGTGCACACAGTCTGCAAGGGGTATGTTGACATGGTCTGTTTTGACTCGTAAATCTTAGAAGAAATAGCGTAAGACATTATTTGTAGGAAGTGTAAATCAAATACCGCAAGGAGTGCATAGTCGTTGCAAGAACTCGAATCTTTTGTAAAGATCTGTTGCAAAGAGTGCACAGAACTGAAATTCGACGAAGAGTCGAAGCGAATCCATAAAGAAGTCGAAGGATGAGTGTGGAAGAATGCCAGGATGACGAGAAAGGATTATTTTCAAGAACCTTTGGATCTAAGTTTGAAGAATTTTCCATAAAAGAAAGAAGTGCTTGGGATATCGAAATATTTGTAGAGATCAATATCTGGAGGAGTATCACTTTCCAAGAAGACTGAACGAGATCCAAGAAATGGACTCGCAGGAAGGATAAAGGTCAAAGCCTTTAAATCCTTTCGATAATATTCTAAGTATGAAGAAATATTTAGCTCATATGGAAGATCTGGACCATCCGATCAACATCCAGATAATGAGGATCAAGTACAGAGGAGGAAAGATCTCAACCGTTCGATCTAAACGCAAATAGATCGTAGCCATTTGATCAAGGTAAAGTGCACTAACATTAAAGCTTTGAACGTACACAGGAGGAAAAAGGTCACAAAATTCTGAAATCATCGGAACTGTCCATCATGATAAGACATGTGGCGAGAGATCAACATTTTTCTAATTCACAAAGTGGGAAGGTCAAACAACAGAGTTGTGAGGATTCACAAAGTGCGAACTCATGAAAAGATCACAACCATTGATCATTCCAAAATCATTGAGATCGTCCATTGTCAAGGAGGACACATGGCGAGAGATTAACATTTCACTGACTCGTGACTCGAAGGAGTCAAAGTTTGAGTCGCAAGAACTCGTGAAATGAAAAATCGCAACATGATCTAAGTCGTTGACCAAAGGGGATATCTTGACTTTTGATCCAGCGCCATCGCAATTTCGGGTGTCGGGAGAATGGAGGCAAGGAGACTCCAAAGTCATGAATCATGAAATCATTAAAAGATCACAATTGTTGATCGAAGGAGGGATTTGAACAACAGATTTGGTTTTTTTAAGACTTCACAACTCAGGAAATCAGAGGTAAGAGTTATGGGAACTCGTGAAACCCAATACCATGAAGATTTGATCTGAGCCATCGTTTCAAGAAGAGATCTGGATCGTTGAGCGTCTAGGGAGACGACTCGTGAAGTGTGAACTCACGATACATGAAATTGTGAAATGAGAAATGACGAAGTGCTTGAAATATTGTCCCACACTCATAGTGAATGGCCACATCGGTAAAGGGGAATAGAGGAGCTAGCATGCGCTAGGATCCTATCGGGATTTCAGAAGTCGGGAGAGTCAGAGTGATTCGCATGCAGATGCCTGATATGTGAAGTCGTGACGTGCCTTTCGATTAGGCAACTGGTCATAGACTTAGTCACATAAAGGGAGGGGTTTAACCATTAGAGTTAGCGTCTAAACACGCTGAATATTAAAGGCATTAACGAGAAAGCTACGGGTTCCATATAACATATGATTTAAGGGAAAGAGGACCTGTTAAGTGGCTTTGAGGTTCTTGAGGGCCAAAGTGTCAATCAAACTCAATTTCTTGATCGATCCTAGATCAGGAGGTCGCGCAGTCCTTAGGAGAAAAGGGGGGTCTACATTAGTGTCTCTTTCACTTGACCAGATATTCAAAATAGGTCTTCCTCTTGGTATTCTTACTAATCCTTTGATCAACGATGTTTTCCATCTGTGTTTTTTCTACTATAGGAATTTATTTATCCCACTGAATCTTCCCTTGATCTGATGATCCCTCTGTGTTATCCTTCCTATAAGGATACAGGTCTGATATGTTGAATATGGCAGATATTTCCACATGATCTGGAAGCTCAATCCCATAGGCATTGGCATCAAACTTCCTCAAGATCTGACATGGTCCTATCTTCTTCATCTTTAGCTTGTTATATGTCCCCCTAGGGAACCTTTCCTTCCTGAGATGTGCTAGAGCCTGATCTCCTATTTCAAATTGGAGTTCTCTGTGATGTTGATCAGCTCTATGTTTGTACTCTTGGCTAGAATTCTACAACTTCCCCCTGATCTGGCTATGGACCTTATGGATTTCTGCAACAAAATCTTTTTCTCCAGCGTTTCTGATCTCACTCTTTTCCAAGTATCTTAACTTAGATACTCCCCTGAGTTACATTCCATACAATATTTGGAACGATATGTTCCTAGTGCTCCTGTTTGGTGAGTCGTTGTATGCAAATTCTTCTTGTGGAAGAATATGATCCCCTTGATTATGGTTCTCAATGACCAGACCCCTCAATAAGTTTCCCAAACTTTTTCTTACCACCTCAGTCTGCCCATCTGTCCGAGGGTGATAAGATGAGCTGAAGGAAGAATATGTCCCCAAATTCTTCCACAGTGTTCTCCAAAAATGACCAACAAATTTTGTGTCTCTGTTCGAGACAATGCTTCGGGGTAGGCCGTGAATTCTCACAACTTCCTTGAAAACCAGGTTTGCAACATGTGTTGCATCACTTGTCTTCTGATGTGGGATAAAGTGTGCCATCTTGGAAAATCTATCCACCACCACAAATATAGAATCACATCCTCTTTGTGTTCTTGGCAGTCCCAACACAAAATACATGCTTATTTCATCCCAAGGCCTCTCTGTTTTGGGAAACGGTTGATACAATCCGATGTTCTGTCTTTTACCTTTTTCATGTTGGCAGATTCTGCATCTGTTCATGAATTTTATTACATATGTTCTCATACCTGGCCAATAGTATGAACTTATCAAATGCACAAATGTCTTATCATGGCCGAAATGTTCATCCAATCCTCCACTATGTTTTTCCTTCAAAAGGTTATCCCTCATTGAGCATTTTTGTATGCACAATTGATTTCCCTTGAACAACAATATCTCTTGAATCATGTACTATGTCCACTGGCTCCTATCTCTCATCACATGATTCGTGCATGCTTTGTATGCTTCCTTAAAGTTTGGATCATCACTGTACATTTCCTCAAGTTGTTCTAACCCTAAGGTCTTTACCTAAAATTCCTTCAAAGTCAAACATCTCTTGCTCAATGCATCAACAAATTTGTTATTATTCCCAACAATATGTTTTATGACAAAATTAAAATTATGCATATACTCAATCCACTTTGCATGCCTCTGATTCAATTTTTCCTGTTTGGTTATGAATTGTAAATCTTGGTTATCGCTATACAAGACAAATGCTTGTGGGACAAGGTAATTTCTCCATTTCTTTAGGGCTCTGATTATGGCATAAAATTCCTTGTCATAGGTGGAGTATTTTATCTTAGTCTCATTTAGCCTCTCGCTGAAGTAAACAACAAGTCTATTGTCCTAGCTCAAAACTCCTCCAATTGCAATGCCACTTGCATCACACCTTACCTGTCTTCTCAAAATTTGGCAAGACCATAATTGATTTCTCCGTTTCTTTATCCTTCAATGTATTGAAATGCTATGTAGCCTCCTCTATCCATTTTAAAGACTTGTACCTCTTCTTCCTTGTATCCATCATTGGTCCATAAATTCCACTAAAAATCTCTGATGAAATTCCTATATATAAACTTGCTAATCCATGGAAGTTTATTACCTCAAACATGCTCCTTGGTGATAACCATTCTTTGGTGCTTTCATTCTCGATCCATCTTTAGTTTATTTTAAGAGATCAAAAAAACCAAGTAATTCAGTTTGTTTGAAGAGATCAAAAAAACCAAGTAAATGAGTTATGTCTTCATAAAAGAGGACTTCTTCAGTTTTATCAACAACTTCTCCGACTGCAGTCTCCTCATCACTAATGTTAGGTGCCTCAAATGCTCCTCTTTAGTCTTACTAAAGATTAGTATATCATCTAGATACACAACCATGAAATTGCCAATGAAATCTTTTAGTATTTCATTCATTAACCTCATAAAAGTACTCGGGGCATTGGTTAAGCCAAATGGCCTAACAAGCCACTCATACAAACCTTCATTTGTCTTAAAGGTTTTTTTCCACTCATCACCTTCCCTCATTCTGATTTGGTGATATCCACTTTTCAAATCTATATTAGAAAATAAATTTTATCCACTTAAACAGTCCATCAAATCGTCTATTCTTGGAAAAGGGAATCTATACCTGATAATGATCTTATTGACTCTATACACATTCTCCATCCTCCATATTTCTTTGGACTCAACATAGTTAGCATTACGCATGGACTCAATCTCTCTCTGACCAAACCCTTGTATAAGAATTTTTGGACTTGGTTCTTTACCTCCTCATTCTCTCGAGGTGTCAGTATGTAAGATGCTTTGTTTGACAGAATTTCTCCTGGTATCAAATCGATATGATGATTGATACTTCTTATGGGTGGGAATGAGTTGGGCATCTCATCCACCACTTTGTCAGCAAAATTATCCAATAATTCCTGAACTTCTTCAGGCAAATCAGCCATTGAAGTACTTGTAAGGATAACTCTGGGTTTCTTCACTACAACAAACTGCATTGCCTGCTCTTTTTTGACTTCTTTCAGGAGTTCCTCCTCACTCATGAGGAGTATGCTTGTGCTGACTTCCTCTTTCACTTTCTTCTCCTCTATTGGCAACAACATGTGTGTTCTACCATTCTTCTCTAAGGTGTATCTATTCTTCCTCCCATCATGAATGACATTCTTGCCAAACTTCCATGGTCTTCCCAACAAAATATGGCATACATCCATGGGAATTACATCACACACAATTTCATCTCTATATCCTCCTATCTTAAATTCAACCAAGCATTGTTTGGTAACCATTACCTGGTGTCCTTTCTGCAACCATGAGACTTTATATGGCTCTGGGTATGTGGTCATCTCTAGCTCCAATTTCTCCACCATATCCGTGGATACTAAGTTATCAGTTCTCCCACTGTCAATTATCACCTTGCATACTTTGTCTTTAGTCTTGAAAGATGTCCTGAATAGATTGTTCCTCTGTACTGGATTTTTAACTTTTGCCTCTGGTTTTAAGAGAAACTTTCTCATCATCAAGGATATTCCATCCTCTGTTCCCTCTTCTTCAACATTCTCTCTTTGTTCTTTTGAAATGTGAGCTTCTCCTCCTTCTTTATTTTTCTCGGGCCATTCCCAAGACATGTGCCTAGTCTTTCCACAGGCATAACATCTTATTCCTCCTCTGCCTCTTCCTCTAGAAGAGTGTCTTCCACCACCCTATCTTCCTCGGGAACTTCCTCCTCTTTCTGAGTGACTATGTGGAGTTCCAGCCTCATCTTTGGAATTATGCACCTTGTCATGGGAAAATCCCTTGCCTTTTTTCGGGGCCGAGATTTTATCTCTACCTCACTGGCTTTGTTTTCTGGACAAATTCTCTTCCGCCTTCAGCGCAAATTGATAAGAATCCTCCACTATCTTTACCGACATCACGCTGAGCTCATCCCGGATTTCGTAACTCAGGCCATTCATATACTTTGCAAATTTTTCTTCATCCTACTCTCTTTGTCCAACTCTGATGTTCATCTTGTAGAAATCCTCTGTGTATTCTTTGACTGTCATACCCTTCTATCTCAGGTTCTGCAACTTCCAAAACAGATTTATATGATAATCTTTGGGAATGAATTTAGCCTTCAACTTGGCTACCTTTCTATCCCAATTCTTTATCTTATGTTTGCCTCTACTTCTCCTCTCAACCTGCAGTTCATGCCACCACATTGTTGCATGTCCTTTAAGCCCGGTGACAACATTTCTCACCCTTTTCTCCCCATCGACATATTCATAATCAAAATATTTGTCCATGGACCTTATCCAATCCAGCAACTCTTCAGCATCCAAATGGCCTTCATACATTGGGACCTCTATCTTGGCTCTAGTTCCCATTCTAACAACTTCTCTTAGAAAGTCGTCTTCGACAATGTGTTCCCCTCCAGCTTCTTCAGCTTATACATATTCTCTCTCTGCATCGATGACGTCTCTAGCATCAAGTTCTCTTCTCTGCATTGCTTCCATCACTTCCAACCTTGAACAAAGTTCTCACATCTCTCTTTCTACAACACAATTGGCTAAAGGTGGCTACCCTCATCTCCTTGGCAGAATTGTGTTGAATGTCTCTTACACACAGAGTAAAACTTCGAGTTCTTTTTCTCCTTCGCCTGAAATCTACAGACGAAAATCATCTCAGATACCACTTGATGCAGACCCCTCTTCTCTCCTAAGGACTGCGCGACCTCCTGGTCTAGGATCGATCAAGAAATTGGGTCTGATTGACTCTTTGGCCCTCAAGAACCTCAAATGCACTTAACAGGCCCTCTTTCCCTTAAAGAACAGGTCATATGGAACTCGTGGCTTTCTCCTTAATTCCTTTAAGCTTCAACGTGTTTAGATGCTAACTCTCCTGGTTAAACCCCTCCCTTTATGTGACTAAGGTTGTGACCAGTCACCTAATTGAAAGGCATGTTTCGAATTAACATATCGATCCTTTGCATGCGAGTCACTCTGACTCTCCCGACTTATGAAATCTTGACAGGAGCCCAGAGCATGCTAGCCCCTCTATTCCCCTTCACCGATGTGGCTCTTTGCTATGACCGTGGGCCAATATTTGGAGCACTTTGCGATTTCGCATCTCGTGAGTTCACACTTCACGAGTCGTCTCCCTAGACACTTAATGGTCCATATCTCTTCTGGAACTGACGAATCAGATCAAATCTTCGCAGTTTTGGGTTTTGCAAGTTCCCATAACTCTTACCTTTGATTTCTCGAGTTGTGAAGTCCCGAAAAAACTAGATCTACGGTTCAAATCGCTCCTTTGATCAACGACTGTGATATTTTCACGATTTCGCGATTCACAATTTTTGAGTCTCCTTGCCTCCATTCTCCTGATAACTGAAATTGTGATGGCACTAGGTCAATGATCCAGATCTCCCCTTTGATCAACGGCGTAGATCATGTCACGATTTCACATTTCACGATTTCTTACGACTCAACCTTTGACTCGTTCGAGTCATGAGTCAGCGAAATACTGATCTCTCGCCATGTGTCCTCCTTGACAATGGATGGTCTCGATGATTTCGAGATGATCAACGGTTGTGATATTTTCGTGAGTTCATGCTTTGCGAATCCTCACAACTCTGTTGTTTGACATTTCCACCCTGTGAGTCAGTGAAATGATGATATCTCGCCACGTGTCCTATCGTGATGGATGGTTCCGATGATTCCAGAATTTGGTGACGTTGTTTCTCCTGTGTACGTTCAAAGCTTTAATGTTAGTGCACTTTACCTTGATTAGACAACTACGATCTGTTTGCACTCAGATCGAGCAGTTGAGATATTTCCTTCTTTGTACTTTCTCCTCGTTGTCTAGATGTTGATCGAGTGGTCCAATTCTTCCCTTTGAGCTAAAAATTTCTTTAGACTTAGAATATTTTCGAAAGGATTTAAAGGCTTTGAACTTTATCCTTCCCATGAGACCATTTCTTTGATCTTGTTCGTGCTTCATGGAAAGTGCTACTCCTCCAAATCTTGATCTCTCCAAAGATTTCGATCTCCCAAGCACTTCTTTCTTTTCTAGGAAATTCATCAAAATCAAATCCAAAGGTTCTTGAAAATAATCCTTTCTCGCCTTCCTGGCATTCTTCCACTCTCATCCTTCAACTTCTTTACGGATTCTCTTTGAATCTTCGTTGAATTCTAGGTTTGTGCACTCTTTGCAACATATCTTTACACAAGATTCAAGTTCTTGCGATGACTGTGCATTCCTTGCGGCAGTCGCTTTGCACTTCCTGCAAAGAAAGTCTTACGCTATTTCTTCTGAGCTTTACAAGTCAAGACAGACCCTGTCAATGCACCCCTTGCGGAATGTGTGCACACCTTGCACCAAATTACAAAGAAAAATGATTTAAATTGTTATGCAAGCATTTCAAATCTACATACAGTCGTAGAAAGATTCATTCATTCTTGAAAAGATTAAGACAACAATAGAGAAATTGCAAACACTATTCACACCATAAATTGGATCAATTTTTTTCTTATATCTTCATTCAAAATTAAGAAAATGGTTATAGCTAAAATCAAAGCAACACTTACTACTCTGAGATTCCTACTTTCTCATAATTCTCGTAACCCCTCTTTTGGGCATACAAAATATCTCTTTATACAAAATAAACAAACTAACTGCTATCTAATTGCGGTTACATTGAGACTAGGGTTAATATCCCAAGTCACGCGTGCTCATTTTTTCTCCACAATGGTGATCTTTCCTCTTTTGTTTTCTATCACTTCAAAATATTTGCAGTACTGGCTAGCGTTCGAGAATCCGGATTGGCTCTCAGGCACTGAGCTGTACTTCCATGTGTACTTGCTGACAATGCTCCTGCATCACTTAACATCCATCTGATATACTTTAAAGTTCTTATGACATGCATAGGAAAGAAACATTCTGATGGCTTCCAATCTCGCCACTGGTGCAAAGGTTTCATCAAAATCCTTTCTTTCAACTTTTGCATTCCCCTTACTGACCAATTTGGATTTATTCCTAACAATTTATCCTTGTTCATTCATTTTGTTCTTAAACACCCATTTGTATCTAATTACATTCTTATTTGTAGGTCTAGGAGCAATCTCCCAAGTATTGTTCTTCTCAATCTCATTCAGTTCCCCATTCATTGATTTTAACCAATTTACATCTTTACTGGATTCATTAAAGTTCTTGTGTTCCACCATGGATAGGAATTCTATATGTGATTGCTCGGTGTCTTTGATTATCCTTCTCCTGGTTTGTACACCTTTGTCTTTCTCAACAATTATATGACTTGTAGAATGATTCTTTTGAGTAATTTTGGAGGAATGATTTGATGTTGTATATTGATTTGAGTCTGCTTGAGTCTTTGTATCTTCATCTGAGTCATGGTCTTCTTTTTCTAATTCTTGGACCTGTTCATCTTCAACTTCAGTTGTGTCCTCTATAGCAGACTCAATATTTCTCACCTCTCTTATTGGGACTCCTTCATTAACCTTTAAGTCAATGCAATCAACTACTTTATACAATATTTTATTAAAGCATCTATATCCTTTACTATTGGTATCATATCCTAAGAATATTCCTTCATCATCCCTGTCATCATACTTGCCAAGGTTTTCATTATTATTCTTTACGTAGCACTTACTCCCAAATACTTTGAAGTGCTTGATTGAAGTAGGTCTTCCATACCACAATTCATAAGGTGTCTTGTCACTGTGTGGTCTGAGGTGGGATTTGTTAAGAATATGTATTGATGTGTGTATTGCTTCTACCTAGTAGGTTTGACCAATGTTCTTCTCATTCATCATTGACCTGGCCATTTGCTGAACTATTTTGTTTTGTCTCTCAACTACTCCATTTTGCTGTGGATTTCCTGGGGTTGTGTATTCTCTCTTGATGCCATGTTTATCACATAATTCCTTGAAATGACTTGACATAAATTCTCCTCCTCTATATGATCTTACTACCTTTAACCTGTTGCCTATTTGATTCTCAGTTAAAGCTTTCAATATTTTAAAATTTTCAAATGCTTCATCTTTTTCTCTGAGAAAAGAAACCCAAGTGAGTTTGGAGTAATCATCAATGATAAAAATGAAGTAGTTTTCCTTCCCTGTGCTTTCCTGTCTTGATGGTACACATAAATACATATGAACTAATTGGAGTGGTTTCTCTGTTGAAGTAGGGCTCTTGGATTTAAACTATGTCCTGGTTAGCTTTCCTATTTGGCAGGGTTTACACACATAATCTTGTGTCTTTGATATTCTTGGAAGATGTTTTACTGCCTCAAGAGTTTTGATCTTGATTAAGTGGTCAAAGTTTATATGTCCAAGTCTCCTATGCCATAACCAACTTTCATCATGTTTTCTTAGATGAAAGTCTTCTCTATCTTCTTTCAACACATATACATTATTATTTGTCCTTATGCCTTTAGCCACCACTTGTCCTGAGTTTACAAAATTTATCTTACAATATTTGTAAGTGAACACCACTTCACATCCAATGTCACACATTTGACTTACACTTAGAAAATTGTGTTTCAGCCCATATACAAGAAGAACATCTTGGGATTTTCCTTTACCATTACTCAAACTCACCATCCCTTTACCCTTGATTTTACCTGGTTCATCATTTCCAAAGGTCACATTTCATGTTTTTCTTTTACTCATAGACATAAACTTATCCTTATCTCCAGTCATGTGCTTGGAACATCCACTTTCTATATACCAGGGGTCTTTTTGTTTTTGAGGTGAAAGTATAGACCACATTTTTCACTATCTTTCTTTTTCCATGTCTTTGGCATTTATGGCTAAGGGTTTATCCTTGGATCTACCTTGTAATTACTTGGATAGTAGGTTTCTTGACTTTGTGGCCGAAGTTTTGACAGTTATAGCATTCGAGCTGATTGTTCAATGGGTCAAAGTGATTGGTGCAACTTTGTCTACTCCTCATTGGTCAATAGGTCAAAGTGATTGGTGCAACTTTGTCTACTCATTGGTTGTTTAGTTCTATGTTGCAAAGATTTTTTATTTCTTGATCTCCTCAGTTCCATGTCTCTAAACTTAATTTGACAATTTGCAATATTATGACCAAAATTAGAGCAGAAAAAACAGTAACCATGGAAGAAATTTTGGTACCTGAAGGACGACCTTATTCTTGGCATCTGTTGCTCCATCTTCTAATATCTTTTTTTTTTATCAGGGATCATCTTGTCTTTATTAGCTGTTAGTGGCGAAGTACTCACATGGTCTGATTGTATGCTAACTTGGAACTTGATCATATTTACTAACTCTTTGCTTTCTAGTTGTTTGATGCTTGAACTACTTACATAGCCTAAATCAGTCTTCAACAAAGGAGATCTTTGTTTGCTCAAAATTTCATTTAGTTATGTTGAGGCTTTAATGTTTGGAAGGTTTTGGAGATACAATGCTTTAAACTTCTCCATCTCTTTTCTGGTTTTTACTACCTCTTCTTCCAAGGCTTCACATCTTACCTTCTTTTATGATAACTATTGTTTTAGAATGTCCTCTATTTTCTTTGCCTCTTCTAATTCCACTTTTAGTAGGGCAATGTCTCCATCAAGTTTTTTACTGTCTTTTTCAAACTGTATTAGCAATTGTTTTTTCTTTTTCTTCTTAAATATGAGTCTAGCAATTTATTCTAGAGCACTGATCAGTTCTCTTTCCAAGTCAACCACAAATTATTCATCATCAACATCACTTCTTGTGCTTTTATTATCATAATCCTCTTTGTCCATAAGAATAAATTCATTAACCTTATCTTCATAGGAAGAGTTACCATATGTGTCTTCTGAAGAGTCATCATTGTTTACACATAAACTTTTCTTTTTACCAAATCTCTTGGATTTGTACTTCTCTTCACCTTCAGAATTCTGGTCCTTCTTCTTGTGTGGACACTTAGTTGAAAAGTGATCTATCTTTCCATAGTTAAAACATTTGAAGGGAAGATTGCCTTGGTATTTTCCTAGTCCTTTCTTTAACCTTCTCACAAAGTTTGCCTCAATATCATCTAATTCTGAATCAATATTCTTGTCTTCTTTAAAATATGCTTCTCTAGTGGTGGATTTATCTTTTCTAATCCTCATTTCATAAGAAATTAGAGTTCCTAGGAGTTGATCAATAGATATATTTTCAAGATCATTCAGTTCTTCTATTGCATAAATTTTTGGATTAAATCTATGAGGAAGAGATCTTAAAATATTTTGAACTAAAAATGTGTCTTCAATCTTTGCACCAATACCCTTCATGGCATTCACAATCTCCTCAACTCTTAAAAAATATTTACTAACTATTTCAACCTCATTCATCTTTAGTTGTTCAAATTTCAATCTATGTGTCTGAAGTTCGACATCTTTTAGTTTCTCATCTCCTTCATAACTGCTAATAAGTTTATCCTGCATTTCTTTGGCAGATTCAAGTTGCATGACCTTTACAAATTTAGCTTCAGCAAGCCCACTCAATATAACATTCATTCCCTTTGCATTGAAGCTAAATTCTAACTTATCATCTTTGGAAGCTAACAAAACATGTTTTGTATATCAAGTCTCTATAACATCCCAAACATCAACACCTAAGGCCATGATGTATGTTATCATTCTAACCTTCCAGAAGGAAAAATTTGTTCCATCAAACATAGGAGGCTTATTGGTTGAAGTTCCTTCATGGCTTGTCATGTTTAAGCTTACTGATCTAGTTTTAAATAAAAGGAACCAGCTCTGATACCAATTGTTGGAATTACTAAGACAACTGAGAGGGGCGGGGGGGGTGAATCAATTGTTACTGTGATTAAATTTTTTTAATGCCTATTAAAATATTATTAACCTTCTCCAAGTGATCATCAAGATTATGAAATACAGGAGAAAAAAAAATAACAAACATAAATCCCACATATGATATACACAGAAAAAAATATTCACGAGGAAACCCATAAAGGGAGAAAACCTCTTCTTCTTCAAATGATAGGAAGTCTTTTAAGTTCTGCACATCATCTTTATTTGAAAACTATCTCAAAATGAGGCTACAACCTATTCTTTAACAAGATGCAATGTGTTGAGAGCACCAACTCTCTAGTTTCTCTAGCACCCACTAGAAGGAAGCACCAACTCCCTGAGTGTTCTAGCACCAATTGGATGGAAGCACCAACTTCCAGTCACACAGGCACCAACCTGTATAACAGAAAACAATGGTTCTCCATTGCGCTGCCCTACCACCTTGGTTTTTCTGGCTGAAACCAAATGGAAGCTACAACTCCCTGTGTTCAAGCACCCACTTGAAACTCCGAGGACAACATTTCTCCATAGCACCACCCTACCACCCTGATTATAAATATTTACTTGAATAAGACCTTACAACAATGCAAACACTTCAGTACTTACCACTTCTTCTATGTTATGCATTTTTGTTCTTCTTCTGTTTGTTCAAGCTTGGCTCCACTTGTTGTCTGTCTCCATATGCTCTTCCTTTGTTTTTCTCATGCTCTTAGGTTCTCGTACAGTTTTTTGTTTTCACCATTTCTTCTCTGTCCAACTTATGTTCTTCATCTCTGGATATTTTCGGCTCTATTTCTGCTATCTTCTTGATCACATATAGTTCAACTTATATTACCGAGAAACAACAACCTCTCTCTATCACAACATTTTCTTTTATTCTTTCTCTCATTATTCGTTACACTCTTCATCTCTAATGCTCAAGTCTGGAATCTAAAAAATGCTCAGGCATCATGATTCCAACGGTCAGGAACAATGATTCAATCGCTCAGGAAAAATGATTCAGCTAGTGTAACTGAATCATAACTGATCAAGAAATCATGAAGTGAAATATCAACCCTTCGATCAGATTTTGTTTGATCAGCACCGTTGGACTATACACACAGAGGCCCTTATGACTTTTCAGTGTGTAACCTACGATGTGGATCCTAGCAGTGCTATATCATTCCTCTATATTTCGTTGATGTGACCTTGGGCAATGATATCATGTGACCATGCGAATGTGAGTACGATCAAAGGTGGTTTGAGATCAAACTTCTTTTCGCCTCGCAATTTACCTCAATCCTCCATGTGTCCTTTCTCCAAAACTATGGTTTCAATTGTGGCCCACCTTTAACTTTTTAAATTTCACGCACCTTCAATCCCCACAATGCAATGAGACCATTGATATCACAATCTTGATGGCGCTCCTGAATGGATGGTTTATATCTATACTCTTAAGTCTATGGATCAGGTCTAGCCTTCCTAAATCAGCGACTATGATTTACTTCATGATCCGGGCTCCGAGAGTTTCAAATATCAAAACTTTCTTTTCTCCATACGCCAATCTTCTAGAGTCAATGATCTTCGGACACCTGTCCTTCTCAATCGATGAATCTGCCTCTACTTCGAGAATTTGACCTTTCAACCTGATCAACAGTTTCGTGACCCCTTTCTCAATCAATGATCGAGATATCCTTCAGGTCTCCTTACTTCTAAAATATCAAGTCTCAAAGTTTACTTCCCCTCGAAGTATGTGGATTACTACCACGTGTCTTCTTAGATCAGACGGTTGAGGCTTACTTCGGGTCTTTACCCGGAGTCCACAGGATTATGCCACATCTTTTTTTGATCAGACGGGCCATATTTACTTCGGATGATATGACTCTTGAGATCTTCTTCAGATGATTTGATGACTGAGATCTACTTCGGATGATCTGACGGTCGATAATTTATTTCGGCTTTCTAGGTCTCCCGACTTCGAGAATTTCAAAACTCAAACTGACGCTCTAGATTAGATGGCCCAGATTCACTTCGAATGATTTGACACTTGAGATCATCTTCGGATGATATGACGACTAAGATCTACTTCAGATGATCTGACAGTCGAGAATGTATTTCATCTCTCCGGCTCTCTGGGCTTCGGGTATTTCAAATATCAACTAGAAATTCTTGAGGTGATTTCTCTGGAGCGTAACCTCATAACTTCAGACCCAAAACAAATGATGTTCGTTTGATTAAGATCTTATATCAACAACTCGATCTGTCTGCGATGTAGAGTTTTTTTGGATTAAATCCAACGACTCGCCATCTTTGCTTATCCTATCCTTCCACTTAATTCGATCCAATGGCTGATGAAGATTTGGATAATTGAATTCTCAAACCTTTTGCCCCGTTTATCCTATTGTTCACTTAAATTGATCCGACAGATGACAGATATTCGGGTGATCGAATTCTCAATCGTTTTGTTTTTTCCTGTGGATATGTTGATCCTGATCACGTTTATGTACTGCACTTTTCTTTCTGAGATTTGATCTCTTCATACTCTTCGCTTCTCCTCTTGATCTTATGCGTTTCCTATTTTCCATCTTCGTTGTTTTTATTTCCATCAATGACAAGCATACTCTTCCTGTAAACATGCCAGCACTACGTGCAATACCTTTTTTGTAGTGTCTTTCCCTACATAGTGTCCTCTAAAAATCTCTTGATGTACTTCTACTAAAACGATAGGCCTTTCATGCTCCATAACACATCTCCTCAAAATGTTATCCACTCCAAGCTTGTATAAATGGCCTACAATCAATTGATAGTCTACATCTCTGACCATCAATTTTTTCTTATGCGCATCAGTAAATTCTCTTGGTGAAAATCCTGTACTCAAAAAATCAATGATGTTAGAAAAATACTCACCATCTATCTGTACTGAAAACAATTGTGCATTTGGGAAGTTGTCTTCCAAGTTACTGGGTTCTTCTCCATTAGTTATCTTGGATAAGTGATCTGGTCTTGTATTCAATCTTCTAGGATTCACCACAACTTCAAAGTCGAATTATTGGAACAAAAATATCCATGTCCATATCCTTCCCCCCAACACTGGCTTATTGACTAAATATGTGAGACTAGAATGATCTATAAACATTCTGAAGTATTTCCCTAACAAATAATGTTTGTATTCGTGCAAAGCATACACCATAGCTAATCCTTCCCTTTCTGTATTGTTGTAGTTATGTTCTTAATCTGATAACTTCATGCTTGCAAATGCTATAGGGTGATCTATATAACCTTCTCCTAGTTGTGTCAATATTTCTCCTAATGTTATTATAAATACATCCACATGCACATGAAATTATTTTTTCTAGTCTAGAAACACTAAAATTGGTGCAGCTACCATCTTCTCATTTAAAATATCCAAACTCCATTGGCATTCGTCATTCCACTTATATTTAGTATCCTTCTTCAACAATTTATCCATCGACGTAGTAATCTGTGCATATTCCTCTATAAACTTCCTTTAATACCCTATATGACCAAGTGTACTCTTGAACTAGCGCACTAACTTCGGTGGTGGTAAATTCACTATGATAGGAATTTTAACAGGATCAACTAACATACCCTATTTACACACCACATTCCCTAACAAAATACCAAACGATGCACTGAAAATGAATTTATTAATATTCATTGAAATATGACATTGTCTACATCTGTCTAACATCAATATTAATACTTTTACATAATCCTTCAATAAAATGAACATTGTCCAATCATCCAAGTAAACTTCCAAAAACTTATGAATGAATTTCCTTAAAAGATGATACTACTACTCTTGAAAAAATTGTTGGTACATTATTCAACCCAAATGGCATAATTGTATACTAGAATGATCCCCATTCTATAAGGAATGTTGTCTTGTGTCTATCTTTTAGTGCTATCATGATTTGATGAAATTATGAAGAACTATTTGTAAAGGAATAAGTGTCTTGACCCCCTACATTCTCTAGAAAATAATTTGTAAATGGGGTAGGAATAGGATCATGTAGGAAAGCATCATTAAATTTTCTCAAATCTACACAAATTTTGATCCCTCCTTGCTTCTTTTCCCACACCACGATAGGAATGATCCATTTTGATTCTTTTATAGGTTCTTTGACACCAACCTCTAACATCTTGTCAATGTCTTGCTTTACCTTATGCTTATATACTAGATTTGACCTGTAAGGTCTCTGTCTTATAAGTATGGCTTCTGGCTTCAAGGGGATCTTCATCTCTCCTAGTTCTCCCGCTAATCCCTTCATCTCTGAATATGTTACTGGAAATAAGTCACTGTAATCGTGAAATAATTATGTGATTCTTTCTACTGTCTGATTATCCCAATAATCTCCAATGCTTGCAATCTTTGGGTTTTTTGTAGTTCCAATGTTTATATTTTTTTATCTTCAGGGGTGCATCATAATATTTTGAATCTATCTTTGGCCCTTCTACTTCCCTTTATCCTTAAAATTCTTGGATCTATATATTGTGCAGGTTTTCTTCTATTGGATCAGATTCTTCTGGAACATGATAACAATGTAGCAACTGTCTAACTGTCTATCTTTTTTTTATTTTGATATGTTGGGAGTATTTCAAATTATGGTTCTTCAAATATCTTGTCTCTTACCACCTTCGACACTGTATCTTTATATGTACTTTCATGCTCAAAGGAAAATGTAACCATAACATTCTATTGTATTTCCTCCCAATTTATAGTTTCTTTGCGTTGTTCCTGTTCTGTGTACTAGTTCTTTGGGATGCCTTCGAATGTTTGAATAAAATTAAGTGGCCATTCTTCTGGTGGTACTAATTTCCATTGAATTATACATATTTCTACATGTTCTTTAGGTTGTCCAATTACATCATATTTCTTGTCATATCTATGCTCCTGCTCTGCGACGAATCTTATGCACAATAACCTCTTGCACTGAAATCAGTTTTTGATATTCTCCTTATGTGTACCCCACCAATGGTCAGGTGTAAATTTAAAAGAAATACCTAATGCTGGTAATCTCTCATTTTCTACTACTAGTTCAAACTTCATTAAAAATTATTCAAAGTCATTCAGACGATTAAAAGTAGGAGGATATCTTACCTCTGATCCAATCCATCTTAGCACGTGCGTCATTCTGGCACATCTTTTGGTGGATAATTGATGTAGTCACTACTTCCAGTTCTCTAGTCCCGTGTCAAAGTCTGAAGCATAAGAACTAATACTCCTCCAACTCATCATTCCATCTGCAGTTGGGTTGATGTAATCCTCTTCATGCACGGTAGTTCTATACAGATGATTTACATTCTCTGTAATAAAATTGTTTGTCGTAGGTTCCACATACGTTCCTCCTTCTAAGGGATCTATTGGCGCAATAACTATGTATTCCTCTGATTCAAGGATCATCTTCATTGTATTCAAGTTAATAATAGTCTAGTTATCAAAATCCCAATCCAGGCCCAATAATGTTGGATATGGCGAAGCATTATCTACTATGTCAATGACTTCAAAGTCTGCTATGGTGAGCACACAATATATATCTACTGTAATCCATTTCAATATTCCAATTGGCACCACTCTATGTTGATTTTTCAACTTCAATTGGATTGGTGAATACATGAATGTTGGTTCTCCCATAACTTGTCATGTCTTCTTTGGTAGAACATTGAATTCACCCTCAATCTAGTATAATATCCCCCATATTGAAATTTCCAATGTTTGCATTTGACCTAAATTTCCTTCTTGTTATTCTATTCTTACGGACCTGATTCACTCTCTTTACCCCTTCTTCCCAAAAATTACACTTTTCTAACAGACTTTCCAGTACCTGTAAATAATTTATATCATTCAACAATTTTACACATGATCCAATTTTTTTTCCTAAGCTACTTACTTTCTCTAAAGGATGCTCTTTGTTGGTCTGATCAAATAATGGGGGAATGACATACATTGGTATATCATCTACTAGTTTTGTTCTTGAAGTAGATGCAATATTTTCTTTCAAAATCTCCTTCCTAACTTCTTTGAATATCTCTTTCTCTTTGCACGCATAAAACTTATGTTCAAGCATTGTATTTTTCCTGACCCACTGGTAGTGATCATGATCCTTCTTTGTTGTATTGTTACATCCCTCTCTTGCACACACTGAGCGAACTTATTCTTTGAGGACACTTGCATGCAATTGATCCAGGTTATTATACTATTGGTTGTTTTGATTATGATTATGGGATATTATGGATTTTATGATATGTTATTTCACTGTATTTACATAGACAATTGCTATTGACTGGGTTCTCCTGAGTGTGCAAAACTTTGGACATTGACGATGCAGAGGCATCGATGAAACCCCCTGCACTCTGGATCGAGTCAAGGAGTGGGATGTTTGGGGTTTGATTGTTGTTGATGTGACATATGTACATATGATTATATGTTATGATGATTGATTATTATTGATGACATGATTCGTTGATGGATGCAGGCTAATGATAGCTTACTGACCAGACTCACATGTGGAGTAGAGGGGTCACGTAGGAAAACCAGAGGCATTGAGGGAGAGGTGTGGTAGAAGCTCTGCCATAGCCTATTAGCACTCCTGTCATGGCTCGAACTATAGGTTAACGATTACCTAGTTCGAGAAGACCCACAATGTCGTGAGGGCAGACTCTGACAATCACTCATGATGATTTTAAGGGGCGCGCATTAAGGCATGGGCCTTACTCCTTAGAGGCCCTTAGTCTCCTACAAGATCACTTGGCATAGTATTGACTCCAAGGGTTTTATGTCTACTAAATTCAGTCAAGAGGCAAGTGGAAACCTTGGACCACATAGTGCATCCTGAAGGGCACGTCGTGCAAGGAAAACAGAAAGAGGTGAGTGGCACCCTTGGAGCATGTAGTGCATCCTGAAGGGCATGTCACATAAGGAAAATCAAAAGAGGAAAGTGGCACCCTTGGAGCACATAGTGAGTCCTAAAGGGAACACCGTGATTTTTTAACTAGAAGGTGAATAAACCTAATCGGCGTTAAAATGAATGATGTGATAAGTAAGGTTTAAAAACAATTTTCCCTAATAAAAAAAAAATGTTTCCCAACCTAGTGAAATTAAAACCTAGATCTAAGTAGAACTTATGGTAAAATAATAATAATAATAATAAATAAACATGTAACAAGAAGGGGGGTAAGAAATTCAAAAATTATTTATTAAAGTCAAAATTATAATGCAGGATTAAATTTTTAAAAGGGGTAATGGTCGTTTTTATCTACATTTGCTAATTTGATTTTTAATTAAAAAAGAAAAGGGGTAAATGGTTGTTTTATCTACACTTGATAAATTGATTTTTAGTTAAAAGGGAAAAAGGGGGAAACTTAAAAGAAATGTGAAACTTAAGGAAAAGGGGAAACATAAAGAAAAAGATGAATGTATAACTTAGTAAGGAATCTTGCCTTTTGAAGTTTCTAATTATGAACTCATCTAGGAATTAAGTAAGGCGTAAGTCATTTAAGAAGTGTAAGGGAATTTTGGGGCATTCAACAACGTTTTTAGGAATGCTACTAGGTGGATGAGGGAAATAAGAATATTTAATTAATTAATAAAATTGATTTTTTTGTTCAACTAGGGGATTGGGTGACATGTGTATGAGCGAGGTTATTCAAAATTAATTAAATGAAAAAGGAATTTAATGAGAATTTAGGAAACTAGTTACTTGAAATATATATAAAAAGGATGGAAGAGGAGGAGTATGGATCTGATATTTTTGCGTAACGTTACGCTGCTGCAATTTTATCTTGACTGAACTTTCTCTTGTGGGAGTTGGGATACCCATCTCAGGTAATGAGTGGTAGCTCTACCTTGCAAGGCGAAATGGGTGCTAGTATTCTTTGGTATTGGGTGCACGACCCTTTTGCGGCTCGGGGGGCTCGGGGGGAAGAAGAGTACCCCTAGCGTTGGCTGGGAGGTATCGGTGAGGTCACATCATTTGGAAAGCGAGAGATGGATGGAGCGCATGAGGGAAATCAACTTCAGAGGATTCGCGTTTGGCTAAGGTACGTCTATTAAAGTTGTTGCTTTCAATGAAATTAATTTACACATGTTATTTTTCTGTGCTCGGTTGAAGATTTCATTGCCATAAGATTTCTTGCACCTGATTTGATATGGTTTTGTAATCCCCTTTGCTCATTGTATTCTGAATTGATTTCCCATGGTGAACCCAACATCTCATTACAATGACTTCTCTGCGTTTTTGTTTATTGATTAAATTGAAGAAAAAATGATTTTTTTTAATCTTTTTTTCCTTATCCCTTTAGTTATTAGTCCGTTCCTAAGCCATCATCTAGGAGATGAATCGACGGTTGTCACTCTAGTGTTTAAATACATATAGATTCAAATTCCCTTATTTCCTGTGCATGGATAATAAGTGAAGGATAAATTTCACCGAGCTATATATCCTCCAACCAGAAGGAGGATACAACCCCCAAATTTCTCCAGCTCCAACCAAAAGGAGGATACAACCCCAAAATTTCTCCAGCTCCAACCAGAAGGAGGATACAACCCCCAAATTTCTATAGCTCCAACCGGAAGGTGGCTACAACCACCTATCCTTTCCCCATCCCATCACCTTGAAATATAAATGTAGACCAATTGTCACTATCACAAACTCTACCAATATCATTGCCATTGTCTTTGTCACTATGTCTCTGTCACTGTCACTATGTCATTGTCTCTATCATTGTCTCATCAACCTGTATCTAGTCATCAACCAACTAAACATGTACCATGCCATGCATCAACTCTATACAAATGTACATATTAACTCATGCATCAATCATGAACCAAAGATATATCTGTAATATCCCTAGGCCGAACCCAATTGAAATGTAAATGAAAATGTACTTAAGATGGTGAGTTGTTTAATATCATTTTGTATGTGTCTTTCATGGCATAGTGCGCGCAGGTAATGCACGGTAAAATGATGAAATTTTCACATCCCAGGATAACCCGTGCAACAACTTAAGTGTGTGTGATTTTGAGGCCAGGGAGCCTTTGTGCATATGTTGTGTTTTATAGGCTGGTGAGCCAGTTATTATAAGCTAGATGCTTATGTTTTGATTAGGCCAAAGAGCCTAGATGTTAAAGGCCAGTACGCCTACTTTTTACATGTCTCATCGCTAATATAAAATACATCGTTGTGCACAAACTGACCATGATAAAAGAGTATGGGGGACTAAACTCCACTAGTTGTGAAAGGGTAGGTGCTAAAAGTTAAGGAAAAGGGCTAAGCTAGGGAGCTTAAGCCAAAAAGGAATATTATATTAATATTTCTTAAAGTATAAAGTATGGATAATTATTTTATCCTAAGTTCCAAAGTTGGGGACAAGTGGGACAAAGTATCTCCCAACATGACAAGTGTCAAGTTGGGGACATGCATACATATAGTTTGGACTTAGTTCATTTTGGATCAATTTTCCATCATTCCTTCCATCATTCAACCATTGTTCCATGATAACTCACTCACTCAGTTAGCTATATTCTATACCTTCCTACCACTGTACAAAAACTTGTATCCATAACCATAACTGTTTGTGTAGTTGGTTAGCTTGGGACCAGGACTGAAGAAGCGGGTTGTCTAGACCATGGGATATTGAAGAGGCTGGTTGTCAGGCTCGTGAGAAATTCTTTGGGTGAGATAATTGCTAGGAAATAATTCCTGAAGGTGCTAAACTACAACTACAGGGCTCTGAGACTTCTTGTCCAGCCTATTGCTGAAGCTTGAAAAGGAAGTGGGGCAGCTAAAGTGTAATATTCCTAGGCCAAACCCAATTGAAATGTAAATGCAAATGTACTTAAGCTGGTGGGTTGTTTGATATCATTTTGTATGTTCCTTTCCTGGCATAGTGTGTGCACATACTGCGCAGTAAAATGATGAAGTGTGCACATCCCAGGATATTGCACACAACAACTTAAGTGCACATGATTTTGAGGCCAGGGAGCCTTTGTGTATATGTTGTGTTTTATAGGCTGGTGAGCCACTTATTATAATCTAGATTCTTATGTTTTTATTAGGCCAGAGAGCATAGATGTTAAAGGTCAGTGCACCTATTTTGTACATGTCTCATCATTAATATAAAATACATCATTGTGCACAGACCGATCATGATAAAAGAGTATGGGGGACTAAACTCTACTAGTTGGGAAAGCATAGGGACAAAAAGTTAAGGAAAAGGGATAAGCTAGGGAGATTAAGCCAAAAAGGAATATTATATTAATATTTATTAAAGTATAAAGTATGGATAGTTATTTTATCCTAAGTTCCAAAGTTGGGGACAAATGGGCCAAAGTATCTCCCAACATGACAAGTGTCAAGTTGGGGACAAGTGGGCCAAAGTATCTCCCAACATGACAAGTGTCAAGTTGGGGACATGCATACATATAGTTTGGATTTAGTTCATTTTGGATCATTCTTTCCATCATTCCTTCTATCATTCAGCCATATTTCCATGATCACTCACTCACTAAGTAGCTATCTTTCATACCTTCCTATCACTGTACCAAATTTTTTATCCATAACCATAACCGTTTGTGTAGCTAGTTAGCTTCGGAGCGGGACTAAAGAAGGAGGTTGTCAGGCCTGTGGGATATTGAAGAGGCGGGTTGTCAGGCCCATGGGAAATTCTTTGGGTCAGAGAATTGTTGGGAACATATTCCTGAAGGTGCTAAACTATAGCTATAGGGCTTTGATACTTCCTGTATGGACTGTTGCTGAAGCCCGGAAAGGAACTGGGGCATTCGAAGGACTGCTAAGTAGAGAAGGGACACACTTCCTCGGGTGGGATAGGCATGTGGGGAATGAGGGGATTTAGGCTGTTAGTTTGATTTGGCACCTGTGATAGTATTTTTTGTTGTCTATTATCCCTTAGCCTCATTAGGAATCACTTTACCTGTGTGGAGTTTAGCCCTAGCTCGGGGGTGACCCATTGCTGAGAGTGATGAGAAGTGTGGTCTAATGCTGGGAGGTTTGTGGAAGGTATGCACACAGTTGGTGATATTATTACCAAGATAAGTGTCAACTGTGTGATAAATTTACATGTTGCATTGTTATTTACGTGTTTACTTTATGGGTTTATTCTATGTGTGGTTATAATTGTCTTTATATGTATGGGTAATGCCTGTATATGTTGCATGTATATGGTTAATGTTATTTCGGTATGAATCCTTCCATTTACATAATGTATTTGGTTTTTTATGTTTTATATATATTTTTCCGTAAGAGCTCTGTGTGTATATATTTTAATTGCATGCAGTTCAAAAAATTCATGTGGCATAGCTCAATTGGATGTTGGGTATGTTACAATATGTTCCGTAGAGAGAACGAAAGTGTTCTCTCATGTATCTTGGCCCGGCCTGGGTGGTCGAGGACATTACAATAGGGTATCAGAGCTTCAGTTTTCAACACTGAGCCTGGATGGGCTAAAGAAGCTGAGTTGAAGCGAAATTTCATAGATGAATTATTTCGAGGTGGCCAAATTTTGAGTTGCAGAGCATTCATGGTAAAAAGTAACAACAACGACGCGAAATTGGGAAAATCCCCAATTTATGTTGTTAAATTCATGAAGAAATGGAGGATTTAGGAAAGGTGGTGAGAGATTATTGTTTTAATATCTACTCTAGCAGATTCAGACCTAGAATGGGTCGAATTCGAAGTTGCAGTGAAGCCATGACAGATGGAGAGAGATTAGTAAATAAAATTCTCAATTCGTGAATTGAGTTTGGGAAACATTCCTTCCATAAATGTCAACCCACAACGATTTGTTGTTGCAGAGGTTGAATTGGTGTTATCGAGGTGAAATTGAACGAATTTCATAGTTGCAGAGTGTCTATGGTAAATTGGGGAAAAATTTAGGAAAAAGCCCCAATTTCTACAGCGGAATTCATGAGGAATTGTTGTGCATAAAAATGAATGTGAGCAGTTGCGCACTAGAAATGCATGACACGCAGTAAAAATCTTGTGATATGTAAAAATTTGGCACTGCACGACAAGATATTGGCGTAGTTCTATGCGCATTAAATTTTGGCGGCGTGCAAAAAATGTTAGCATGCGGGTGCGCGCACTAAAATTTGGTGCCACACGAAAAATGTTGGTGTGCGGGTGTGCGCGCTAATTTTAGAATTGTGCAGTGTGCATACGCATATTAAGGTGTGTGTGGTGTGAAAACACATAATAATGACGTGCATAGTGTGCGCAATATTGGCAGAGCGCGAAGGAATTTTGTTGGTGCACGTAGAATGTGGTTATATAATGTAACGCGTCAGTTTTGTTAATTGTGCACACGGAGTATTGGTGCGCGGTGGGCGCACACTAAAATTTGGAATGGACTAATGCATAGACTGAAATGTGTGTGGAATATCAATGTATGATACAAAAACTACACACAACAAGTATTAGTACCAAAACCAAAAGTGTACATGGTGGATATTGGCGCGCAACACAAAAGTAGTGCGAGCAATTTATTGGCGCGAAAAAGAAGTGATGCACAGTGGTTATAGGTGTGCGGAGCATGATTTACCTTGTGGTGTTGCTGATCATGGTAAATATGGGTGTACAGGTTGAAACTTGTGCGCGAGAAGTCGTTTGGATGGTAATAAACAACGAAAAACCAACGAATTTTAGCGACATTTTATAGTGTTTGAACGTCATCTTTTTGCAGCATGTTTTTTAGCATTTTTAGGTACTCAAAAACAATGAGAACAAAGTGTGCCAAGGCACACTATGTCTCTGGAGCTCAAATAAAAAAGCTCGGAGATATCTTTCTAATAGTGTAAAATTTTTCATCAAACAAAGATTTTATGAGAAAGTTACAGCACAAACAGTGGAGGGTAAATTTTAAGAGCCATCTAACTTCAAAGAGCCATAACTTTCTTCTCCAGAATCAGATTGAGGCATAGGAGAAGTCAATGGAAATATATTGAATCATAGAAGACATTCCTAGAGCTGAATTAAATTTATGGGCATGTTAAAAATGTTTAATATGGAAAAGAAGGTACATGTAGCATTCTAGACCAAAAACACGAATTGGCCTAGAACTTCAACGGGTTGTAACAACCATCCCGAAACCCAGACCAAGGTGAAACTTGGAAAGAGTGTCCAAAATATGTATATGAAGAAACCCAATTGATATCCTACAAAACTTCCAATGGATTAGGTGCAAAAACACATAATTACAGCACAGAGTTGCACCAAGTTGAAGAATGAACAGAAAAATTAATGGGAAAATTTCTAATAACCATAACTTTCTGCTCAAGACTCAGAATTGAGCATGGGAATAGGAGTTGGAAATTTATTGGATAGTGGAATCTAATTATCCACCCATAAAATTGATTTTGGCATTCAATTTCCCAGGAAATCAGATGAAAGAATTATGATAAATTATTGAACCAAAATGGTTCATATTTTCTTGAAATTATTGAAGCAGTTAGCATGACAAAGTTTTGTTGGCCACACATTTTGCAGAGTCAACAAAAACTAGATCATATCTGAGTCAACACATATTCCAGAGGAATGGAAGAGGCACAAGGGACTTACAACCATAAAGATGATATCAGAGGGATGCATTTCCATTTGGGCATTGCAGGAACAAACTCCAATGGACATGGAGAAGGAAGGGATGAAAACATGAATATGCTAGAGACCATTAAAAATTTGCAGAATGATGTCCAAAGCCATAAAGATGATAATGAAAGGCTTATGAGAGCCAAGGAGCAACAAGATGAATTCAATATTAAGTTAATGTAGAGCTTGAACAAAATAGAAAATAAATTGGATAAGGAGAGTGGCTCAATAAAATCAGGAAGTCACAGGTCTCCTGATGAAAAAAGAAGAGCCAGAAGTGTTAGCATGCATCACTACCACTCCCTGAGGAATTCCAATAAGAGATCAAACACCATCTCAATTCCATCCCCTGTTAGGAAGCATAAGAGTTCTGGTATGGATAAACTCTGAGCAGAAATGAACAAAATCAAACCTCCTACATTTGATGGTGAGCACAATAAGGATGAAGATGCAAAAACATGGTTGTTGGGCATGAGAAAGTGTTTTCAATTGCATAATTATTCTTCTCATGAAGAAGGTATAATTTCTATCTATCCACTCAAGGGAAAGGCATCCATGTGGTGGGATCATCTTGTGCAAGTACAACACATTAAGGAGAAAAGTGTTACTTGGAGGGAATTCAAGAAGTATTTTGAGAAGAAATACTTGACTAAGATATACTATGACAAAAAAATGAAAGAGTTCTTTGAACTCAAGCTTGGGGGTATGACCATTGATGAATATGAAAGAAGGTTTTTAGAACTGATGAAGTATGTCTCTTTCATCAAGGATGAGACAGTTAAGATTCAGAGGTATTTGAGTGGATTGCCATCATTCATCAATGATAAAATACAGTATGATAATCCCAAGACATTGGAGGAGACCATAAGGCGATCTAAATGTCTATATGATCAGCAAAAATCAAGGCCAACGTTCCAAAAAGCTGGGGAAGACAAAAAAAAATTCAATATGGATCAGAGGAAGAAAAGGACTAAGCCACCATTCTTCAGAAATAATTTTCAGGGAAAACCAACTTCTAGAGAACCCAAAACGATTGAAACAGGGGGTCAAAGGTCAAGGCATCCACCTATAAAATGTTGGGGTTGTAAAGGAGATCATATGTTCATAGATTTTCCTCACAGAGGTGAAAAAGTGAGGATTGTTCACAATGTACAATAAGCTTAAACAATGGAGGACATGGGTAGAAATTTTCCAAGGATCTATGCAGCCTTGGACAACAAGCAAGCAAAATATCAGTCACATATGATTGAAGTCGAAGGTATGATCAACAACCAAACCATTTTTACTTTAATTGATTTAGAAACTAGTCATACTTATATAGATCCTAAGATGGTGGAAAATTTGCATTTTCCAAGAAGCAAGCATGGAAAATCTTGGTTGGTGTAGCTGGCTACCAGAGCCAAAAGAAAATTTAATGAGATGGTGAAGTCATGTCTTATGGACATGAATGGAATGAACACCATGGAAGATTTGAACATCTTTCCCTTAGGTTCCTATGACTGTCTAATTGGGATGGATTGGTTGGACCAACATCATGCTATCCTAGACTGTCATAACAAGGCATTTTCTTGCTTGGATGAGGAAGGGATCATAAGGAAAGTGCAGGGAATTCCCAGGGTAGTAACCATCAGAGAAATTTCAGCATTGCAGTTGAACAAATGTTACAGAAAAGGGTGTCAAATATTTGCAACTCATATGGAAGATACACCTAAAGATAAGGTGCCAAATTTGGAAGATTATGTAGTCCTAAAAGAGTTTGAATATGTGTTCAAGGAGGTACCAGGACTATCCCCAAAGAGAGATATTGATTTCTCTATAAATTTAATGCCTAGAAAAACTCCAGTGTCAAAGACTCCTTACAGAATGAGTACACCAAAGTTGAAGGAGTTTCGAATGTATCTTGAAGAAATTCTAAGGAAGGGGTATATATGCCCAAGTGTGTCACCTTGGGGTGCCCCAGTGTTGTTCGTGAAGAAGAAATATGGGACACTAATATTGTGCATTGATTTCAGACAGTTTAATAAAGTGACTATAAAGAACAAGTATCATTTGCCAAGGATTGATGATCTCTTTGATCAATTGAAAGATGCAAAGATATTTTCAAAGATAGATATCAGGTCAGGATACCATCAGGTAAGGATTAAAGAGGAAGATTTCAACAATACCACATTTAGGAAAAGGTATGGTCATTATGAGTTCACAGTGGTTCCATTTGGGTTGTCAAATGCACTAGTTGTTTTCATGTGCTTAATGAATGGTGTTTTCCAAGAATATTTAAACAAGTTTGTCATTGTCTGTCTAGATGACATTCTAATATATTCTAAGTCAGAATAAGAGAATTAGAATAATTTGAGGATGGTTTTGCAAGTATTAAGGGAGCATCAGTTGTATGAAAAATTGAGCAAGTGTTCATTTTTTCAGAAGAAAATTCATTATTTGGGACATATCATCTCAAAGGATGGTATAGCAGTGGCTCCTGAGAAGATACAAGCCATTAGAGAATTGTCATCACTAAGTAATGTGATAGATGTCAGATCATTCATGGGCCTTGCAGGCTAATATAGGAGATTCATTGAAGGATTCTCAAAGATTTCACACCCAATCACTTCCTTGCAAAGAAAGGGTGTGAAGTTTCAGTGGAAATTGAATTGTGAAAATAGTTTCCAACACTTGAAAAAATTATTAACAAGTGCTCCAATACTAGGGATTGCAGACCCAAATGAAGACTTCATTGTATGCACAGATGCATGTAAATAAGCCCTAGGTGGAGTCCTCAGTCAAAATGGGTTTGTTATATGTTATGAGTCAAAGAAGTTAAAAGAGCATGAAAGAGACTATGCCGCTCATGATTTGCAGTTGGCATCCATAGTGAATTCCTTGAGGAAATAGAGACAATACCTCATGGGGAAAAGGTTTGAGCTAAGAACAGACCATAATGTTCTGAAATATTTATTTGATCAACTAACTCTAAATGCTAGGAAAAGCAGATGGTTATAATTTCTAAGTGAATATGACTTTGATATAAAGCATATCAAGGGGAAAGAGAACAAAGTTGTTGATGAACTCAACAGAAGAGTGCATGAATTGCATGCTACAGCCATTAGAATGTAACAATCATATTTGAAACACATAATTTTAGAGGCTGCAAAATTAGATTTGCAATACAAGGAATTAGTGGCAAAATTACAACAAGTTAATTTGCAGTAGAAAATTGAAGAATACAAGCTAGATAATGATGAAATTCTCATGTACAGGGGAAGAATTTATGTACCAAATTCTAATGAATTGAAAAATCTGATATTGAGGGAAATGCATAATGTACCTTATGTTGGGCACCCAAGTTAGCAGAAAACTATTGCAGTTGGCAAGAGCCAATATTATTGGCTAGGAATGAAGAAAGAGGTTGCTGATTTTATTGCCAAATGTTTGGAATGCCAGAAGGTAAAGGTTGAGCATAGACATCCATCTGGTTTTCTATAGCCCTTACCCATTCTTGAGTGGAAATGGGAATTTTTGACAATGGATTTCATCATCAAAGTGCCCAAAACAAACAAGCAAAATGATTCTATCATGGTAGTGGTCGATAAGTTTACTATAGCTGCCCATTTTATTCCAGTTAAGCTCAATCACAAGGCAACCAACATTTTTGATGTTTATATGATGGAAATCGATAGGTTACAGGGCATACCCAAGACAATTGTGTCTGACAAAGATCCAAAATTTACCTCAAATTTTTGGAAAGGATTGTTTAATGGGTTTATAACAAATTTGAATTTTAGTACAACCTATCATCCAGAATCAGATGGACAAATAGAGAGGGTGAATCAAGTGATTGAAGATATGTTGGAGATGCATGTGATGGATAAACCATCAGAATGGGAAGAATAACTACACTTGGTAGAGTTTTCTTATAACAATGGGTACCAAGCATCTCTAAAGATGAGCCGATTTGAGGCACTTTATGGCAGAAAGTGCAACACACCAGTAAACTAGGACAACCCAGTAGACAAAGTAGTGGTTGGGACAAATTTCCTCAGGCAAATGGAAGAGCAAATAATAAAAATAAAACAAAATTTAAAGTCTTCCCAAGAAACACATAAAAGCTATGCTGATAAGGGAAGAACTCACAGGGAATTTAAAGTGGGAAACCATGTATTTTTGAGTACATAATGCACTGAGGACAGTGCATAAATAACGGGAGGGGATTGTAATATCCCTAGGCCAAACCCAATTAAAATGTATATGCAAATGTACTTAAGCTAGTGAGTTGTTTGATATCATTTTTTATGTTCCTTTCATGGCATAGTGCACGCAGGTACTGCGCAGTAAAATGATGAAGTGTGCACATCCCAGGATACTGTGCGCAACAACTTAAGTGCACACGCTTTTGAGGATAGGGAGCCTTTGTGTATATGTTGTGTTTTATAGGCTGGTGAGCCAGTTATTATAAGCTATATGCTTATGTTTTGATTAGGTTGGAGAGCCTAGATGTTAAAGGCCAATGCACCTATTTTGTAAATGTCTCATCATTAATATAAAATACATTGTTGTGCATACACCAACCATGATAAAAGAGTATGGGGGACTAAAATCCACTAGTTGGGAAAGGGTAGTGGCTAAGAGTTAAGGAAAATGTCTAATCTAGGGAGATTAAGCCAAAAAGGAATATTATATTAATATTTATTAAAGTATAAAGTATGGATAATTATTTTATCCTAATTTACAAATTTGGGGACAAGTGGACCAAAGTATCTCCCAACATGACAAGTGTCAAGTTGGGCACATGCATACATATAGTTTGGACTTAGTTCATTTTGGATCATTCTTTCCATCATTCCTTCCATCATTCATCCATTATTCCATGATTACTCACTCACTCAGTCAGGTATCTTCCGTACCTTCCTATCACTGTACGAAAACTTGTATCCATAACCATAATCATTTGTGTAGATGGTTAGCTTGGGAGGGGGACTGGAGAAGCGGGTTGTCAGGCCCGTGGGATATTCAAGAGGTGGGTTGTCAATCCCGTGAGAAATTATTTGGGTGAGAGAATTGTTGGGAATTGATTCCTGAAGGTGCTAAACTACAGCTACAAGGCTCTGAGACTTCCTGTCTGGCCTATTGCTAAATCCCATAAAGGAAGTGGAGCAAACAAAAGACTATTGAGAAGAGAAGCGACACACTTCCTAGGGTGGGACAGACATGTGGGGAATGAGGGACTATAGGTTGTTAGTAGGATTTGGAACCCGTGACAAAGTCTTTCCTTTTGTCTATGAGCTATTATCCTGGTTAGGAATCCCTTTACCCAGGGGGAGTTTAGTCCCTGCTCGGGGGTGACCCATTGCTGAGAGTCATGAGAAGCGTGGTCTAAGGTTGGGAGGTTTGTGGAAGGTCTGCACACAGTTGGTGATATTCCAAAGATAAGTGTCAACTGTGTGATAAATTTACATGTTGCATTGTTATTTACATGTTTAGTTTATGGGTTTATTCTATGTGTGGTTATAATTGTATTTATATGTATCGGTAATGCCTGTTTATGGTTATTTCTATTTCGGTATGAATCTGTGAATTTACATAATGTATTTGTATGTGTACATTTTATATATATGTTTCCGCAAGATCTCTATGTGTATATATTTTTATTTCATGCAATTCAAAAAATTCAAGTGGCATAACTCAGTTGGACGCTGGGTATGTTACAATATGTTCCATAGAGAGAACGAAAGTGTTCTCTTGTGTATCATGGCCCGACCTAGGTGGCCGGGGACGTTACAATATCAATAAGGAATAGTGAATCATGAGCGATAGCATCAACCATGTGTAACCTGTACCATGTACCATACCATCAACCATATCTAGATCTTTACCATATCATTAATGAATTATCTCAAAGAACCATTGCATATCCCTCATGCATATTCCCCCATGCAACATGAATATTCCTTAACCATGTACAATCATGTCAAATATATGAACTATAAGAACCATGTCATATTTTGAACTATATATAAGACTACTCCTCACTTATCCAAGCAAGCAATATATACCATATCCAAATACCAAACAAACCATACCAGGTATGCCTCAAGAATACACCATATCATGGAAAAAAGTAATCATCAAAACAAGTATACAACCATACCAATACCTTTGTAGCTGACCTATAACTCTGAGATGTTCACTTGTAGAATTACTTCAGATTTCAAGTATCTGGTATCAACATTTACTCAATCATTCATGAGCCTTTTTGCATATACACGACTTGCTCTTCTACTTCTCGCATATATACATGACTTTATCATCTACATCCCACGTACATATGCTCCCTTTATGACTTATAACTATTTTATGCCTCAAAAGATAGTGTTTGATGTAACTCTGAAACTTTCACCTTCGACCTTCCTTTTCTACCACAAAAAATATTGTCACAGCCTTAGAAAAAATACCACTAGTTCGAAATATAGATAATCAATGAATGAGTGTGTGAGTGTCCTTGTGAATTACTCCTTGAGGTAAATTTATACTTTTGGTAGGTAAATATTCTCCTTAATTTATAGCTTGTAAATTTTTCTTGTTACAACAACTTTACCCTTTGATTAAAGACTTGTAACCAACTAGGGGCTTCTTGACCACTTCTTTGGGGCTTACAACTTCCCAAAGTCACATCTCCCTAACTGTGAGGAACTACATGGAATTACACATATCATCAGAAACAACATGACGAGTACTATCCATCTATGAGGGTATTGTCTACATTTACTCTATCTGTCATGTCCATATTCCTCGTTCAACTTCAGCTACCAAAACCACACCGTCGAGGATTCTTCAATGGTTGACATCAATGACAACCAAACTATCAACAATGGAAAATATTGGAATACCTCCCAATACTAGTGGGAGGCATCTAAAGCATTTGGAACATTGGGGATTTTGTGGGTCCCCTATGATTCAAGAATAATAAAAAATGTGTGAGACTTTGAGTGAGGAGAAAGGACAGATAACAAGTGATTTTTTAAACAAATATGGAATCTGTCCTACTCTTAAAATAAGACTGATGGTTGCATATAGTTAGTAATTAATGGAAATAACACATCTATATCAATTGTAAAGTAAAAATGTTGGTTGTGTAGTTTTAGGGAGTTATCTACATGGGGAATAATCAAACAAAATGCATGTGTCCTATGGACCTATTGTCTTTCCACTCAATGTAATCGAGCCTTCTAAGGGATCTCGACAATGGGTCCTTAAGCCATCAGAATACATCTAGTGAAGGTATGAAATATCATTTATAATACAAGATAGAGGATGCATATCCCAAAAGAGCTAGTGATATTTCCCAACAACTCTACAAAATTTGACCTGGGTGCAGTTGCATCCCACAACAACCACATGTGTATAAATCCTAGTTTTTGGTAACCAATTTTCCTTGTTCAAGTGAAATAGGGGACTCTCGGCCTGAAAAAACAATCATAAGAAAGGTAACCTCACAAGAGTTGGGTGGATAAGATGGCATGGACGAAAGAACCATACCTTCACACCTACCCCTTCACGGGTATCTCCATGCCTAATGGATTTGGAACACTTGCATGAAAGGATTTGAACTACCCTATGTAGTCAACCACTAAGATTTGAATGAAAAGGAGATAACGTGTGTTTATTTCTATACCTATTAACAAGATCCTAACCTACACTAATTTTTTTTTTGTGATCTCCCGTGGAGAAATTTTAGTGGGTTATGATGGTTGATTTTTGGTGAACAAGTGTGATATTGGGGTCAATGACCAATCCGGTTTGCATAAGGGTGTTTTTGTAAGGTTTTGTATAACACTTAAGTATTTTTTATCCTCATAGATTGCTTATGAGTGTAGGGAGGAGAGCATACTTTGATGCAAGTGATTTGTTAGAAACTTGTTTTGTGTATGAAAACGTGCTTTTGTGTGCAAATATGTAAGTGTGGAAAAATATTTTATTATTTTATGTGTAAGATTGAAGCAGATGGATGTCATGGGGTTCTTTACTTGTCTTGTTATTAACTACTAAGTGTTTGAGTGATCCTTGTGTAATTCAAAAAATACACCTAGTTTTTCAAAGATGTGGACATGTGGGGTCCTTACTGATCTTTTAACTTACTAAGTTTTTTATTTATAAAAATGAAACTATCCTAATTGTGTGATGATGTATACATCTATGGGTCCTTTAAAAAATTATTTTAAACTTCCTAGGTTTTTTCCTCTACGAAAAAAAAACAATTATAGTTGTGCAATAATGTGGACATGCATGGGTCCCTTAAAAATTCTTTAGTTCCTTCTTTGCAAATAAAAATATGATGTTCAAAAGGGGCGTTGGGCTCACCTAAATTGTTTGTGTGTTTTTAAAAAAAGAAAGAAAAGTTAAAGATGAGATATGCACATTTAGGGGTGCTTACTGATATTTTTAAGTTAATTTATTATGTTTGAATGATGGAAGGGAGATGGAAGAATGAATTACACACCTTGTTCTAGTTCACCAAGGTCACTCTAATGGATGCGAGGTGAAGAGAATACTAGGATGTGAGTAAGATGTTTATGTTAGGATATTAAGGCACATATAAGTTAGTTAATATAAACTTGGTCTAATGCGTCATTAGGTAAAAGTGTGTTTATTAGTGTGTTTATTTAGTATACATTAGTATGCATTTACAATTACATAATCCAATGGTCACTTATGTTTCCGACATAGAGTGATCCGACAGATCATATTGTCCTCAATCTTAACGACTAAATTGATCAATGGATTAACAAATGATTGGTCAATAATCTATATTTAAAGAGAGTGGAGGGTCATTTGTCGATGATTAGTTATGATAAAATCTCTTCTAAATATCTTTGTAACATTTTTATTTTACATTAATAAATTTCTCCAAGTGGTCACGTTGGTTGTGGCCATGGATGTTTCCCTATGGTTGTTTCAAGACATCAAAACATAGGTGTATTGATCTTTGATCTATTTTTTTGTAAGTGGTTACTGAAGTGTTCATCTTCTGTTGGAATACTTTTGTTTTTGGGCATGCTATCAATGTGCATTTGAACAACTTCTCCTCTTGTACATCGACATCGTGAAGTTGTGTTGCCTCATCTCTATTTTTTTCCATTTCTATATATTTCTAGGATAAGAGCATTGTTCCATTGTATCCATAGCCCTTGTTTCAGTGAATAACATTTTTCTTTTCACTCTAAAATCGTTATGTTTTCCCAAGGTAGATCCATTTCAGTTAGATCTAGAGGTATAGAGCCCGAATATTCCCTTTTAAATTTTTGTAGAGGTAATATTTTGTTTTTTTATTTTTGTTTTCTATTTTTGTATTTCTTGGTTCCTACTCTTTTCGATTTGTGTATGTTTTTTTCCTTGCACCCTATGTGATCTCGATAAATAAGAAAAAGATCAGAAATGGTTTCCATGTCTACGGATGCTCTTTGTCGTGGACTATGTGTTATTTTAGTAAATAAGAAATAGAGGGAAAAATTGCATTTTCTAGGTAAGCTAACCGAGATCTAACCCTTGTTCCCATCGACAAACGATATTTTTTGTTGTGTGAAAAGAGTATTTCATGTGCACTCTCTCCAAGGTTATATTCCACCACCACCACAACAATAAAAACACCCCCAATCCTCCTTCTAAATAATACAATATATTTTTCAGTAGCTCACTTAGTTAAAAGTTTCTTTATTAAGTAAGAGGTCTTGAGTTCAAGTCCATTTTTTGTTACTTATTTTGAAAAAGTTCATGCATCCTATAACAACCCTGTAGTTACGAATACACGCGACACACGTAAGAGCGATTTTTTTGTTTTTGTTTTAAGCAGGATAGGAACACAACAATGAACAATAGTTAATGGTGTAACCTGACGACGACACAACTCAAGTAGATAAGGAAATAAACAACAACGAATCAAGCACTAGCACAATGAGTAGTGGGACGAAACAGGTGTAGATCAAAATATAGTAATGACTACCCGCCCGACACAACCATGACAATGCCTACAAGCTAAGGGACAACATCCACAACCCCGACACGACAACCTCGACGACTAGTAACTATATACCTCTTGGGTGTGAAAACGCAACCAGTGTAAACCTTCCATCCAACAAAATCCCTCTAGCCTGAAATCCAACTTGCACACTCAAACATTATACAACATCGTTAGACGAAGGCGCTCTAATCTACGGGAAGCACAATACATTGGGTGACTACACGATAACTTCAATTTGTGCAACCTCCAGAAGTGAGTCAGTAATAAATTTATTGTTAAGGACTCAACCATCACATAGTGACCAGTCTCTAACTATAATAAAAACCTATAACAGCTTCTGGTATCCCATATCTTCCCTTCAGTTTTTTAAAATCCCCTAACTTAATTAAGTCCTTAAATTTTCCAAAACAAATTAAGCCAGGTACCAAACAAGAAGGAGTCGTCTATCTAAATTATCCTTCATTAAGAACAAGACTAGATGAGTCAATTAGAAGACTCCAATTCTTAATTTAAAAGAACCCTTCATAACCTCTATTAAGATTTTCATTGCAATGGTCTACTATACTCTTGAGTTGAAATAAAAATTCATCACCTCCACTAAAACCATGAATTCCATCAATGCTACTCAATAAAATAAATGCTGCATTAACCATTAATAAAATCGTTGTGCCTGAACAATATATCCATTTAAACCAATCATTGCAGAGATGTCTATTTGTCAAGGTTAACACTTATAAAAATGAAAAAAAATAAAAGAGTTTAACTTTAAATCCCAGACAGGAAAATTACTGTATTAATTCATTGACGGTTGACTAAATGATGTATTTACTAAGGAAATGCCAGGTAATATGCCATTCCAAATTAAAAATTGCTATCATAAATTGGATAGGTGGATTCCACTCTCAGCCTAGTAAATAACTGTTAATGAAGGCGTGAAATGCTGCCCAGTAATTATGGTAGGATAAATATCAACGCTGGAAAGGCTACTCGACGTAGAATAGAATTTCTGTTGATTTAAAAAAAATGTGGTCCCACAAATCGAATTGGTAAACGCATAATCATCAGCAACATACCCATCAATAAGGTGTCGCACAACTTCACACTGTCCAAAAATGGCAATGTAGGTTATGGGTTCAGAGCGTTCAAATCGTTGTCAGACATTTTGCTGGAGCATAGAAATCATTCTCTTCCACATAGGGTATCACTGTCTAACAAAGGGTAAAAGGCTATGCGAGCGCTAAGTAATATAACACCAGAAATAAAGTTGTTTTTTGTATGATTTGGTGGCTGGGAAAAACAGAATTAAATACTCATTGTCATACCAAGGTAACATTTGATATATATATTCTCTGTGCTCAAAATTGCAGTATTAATCTAAAACACGAAGTAGATATACATTTAATAGGTGTTGTTTATCATAATTTAAATTGGAGGACATGTTTAAATCACTATCTATTATTAAATACACAAAATGCAACTATGTCAATCGTTGTCCCCTTCAAAGAATTTGTAGAGTTACATAAGTTAAATGTTGAGTTACACCATGGAATTGGCTGAGTGAAAAACATGACAAAGATGAGCAACAAACTAGAATCGCAGATCAAAATCGTAACTCCCATAGCATTGTTGTCTATATTATTTAGCAGTTAAATATCAATAAAGAAATTAAAAAAAACAGATCTTTTCATTGGTTGCCTACACTGTGTTTATGGAAGGGACGATATACACAATGTACATAAAGAAAAACACTATTTGGCAAGCCAATATATAAAGAAGGCCAATGAAATATCATACATCTTAGGTGAAATTATCTACGCTTGCCATACTGACTGGTGCATAATAAATAAGGAGTAAAATAGCCAGCGTAGAAGGTACGAGGGTACCCACCAATTCGCCCAGGGTAATGAGGAACATTGTTATTTACATACTGAGCATTTACGCAGGAAATAGAACAACAGAAGAAAAACGTTGTGTGTTCCATAACTAATTCACGCACAACCACAATGTTATCGCCATCTTAGTTCGTTGTATATAGATTAGCTATGTAATAATTCACTGTAATATAAGTATTAGATTTCGTTGGAATTCAAAAGTATAAATAGTACAACCATTCACTACGCTGTCCATAAATGGTAAAAGTTTAAACAGTTAGAAATTTATGGAGATAAATCATTCACTACGTTGTCCATTAAATATAAAGAAATTAAAACATTGGCTACGCTGTCCATTCACAGTCAGTCCAGTGAGTGCCAATCAATGCATTCCAGGCTATGGTAAGGTCTGGGTGAAACGTAGACAATAACATGGTAACTCTCAGTCAAATGCATATGAAAATTTCATGGACAATTGCTCCCAAGGCCAAGTAAAATAATGTAAATTCCCAGTCAATGGAATAGTAAAAATCACAGCGTGAAATTCGCCATCAATGTAATGAATTATAGAAGAAATTCGAGATTGAATGCTTGCAGGGAGAAAGGATAAACAATGTGAAGAGGTAATCAATCGCAAGAAGGCACAAAGACCATCAATCAGCCAAGAACAATCAATAGGGGAAGACAACTGGGCAGAAGCATCCTTCGCTCATCATCCATGCAGAGAAAAGCAGGGTGTTAGGATCTATAGGTCTATTAACACTAAAGTGACAACCATCGATCCAGATCCTGGATGACTGCTCAGGCAAGGAATGATGAACTAGGGATGAGGGCAAAATATGAAGCGCAAACTCATCACAAAATCAATAAAACCAAAGGACAATCACAACATGCAAGGATCAAAAGCCAAGGGAATCAATCAACATCAAGCTTAACGCTACGGGGAAATTAAGTTATCCATTAAAATGCTAAGTCACACATTTATTTACCCAATTAAAATACAAAATTGAAAGCGTGAGGTATAATAAGAATATACCATGCGTAATCAAGTAAGCATACCATAGCCCAAGTCATCCGCTCTAAGACATTATCCCACACACTCCATGTAGTTCTCACTTTTCGATTGATGAGGTTTCACTGATACCTCCCAGCCAATGCTAGGGGTACTCTTCTTCCCCCTTAGCCCACCGAGCTGTAAAGGGGCCACACACACTGAACCAAAAAACAACTAGCTCCCAACTCGCCTCACAAGATCGAGCTACCACTCCTCTCCAAGATGGGTATCTCAATTCCCACAAGCTAAGTCATTCAAGTCTGAAATTCTACAGCGTAACATTATGCATCATAGAAGAGATCCATCATCCTTCTCCTCCCTCCATTATATAGAGTTTTGAATTCCTTTACTTTTCCAAATTCCCATTTAATTTATTTTTCAACAATTTAATTCATAAAATCCTCTCTGTACATTTGTCACCCATCCCCTTCATTACACCATAAATTAATTTAATTAATTAACTAATTACTCCTATTTCCCTCACCCAACTAAAGACACTCCTAGAATCCCTCCTAGGTGTCCCCATATTCCCTTACAAGTTTTAATGACTTTTCCCCTTACTAATTTACTAGTTGAGTTTAATTTAGAAAGTTCTTAAATGCTAGATACCTTGCTAAGTTAGACTTTCTTGCTTTTCCTTGTGTTTCTCCTTTCCTTTTATGTTTCCCACTTTTTCCTAGTTTCCTAATTCTTTTAGATTTCCCCCTTTCCCTTTTTATTTAAAACTCAAATTGGTAGGTGTAGAAAATTAACTTTTTCCCCTTTTTCCTTTTTAATTATTAATTTTTAATTAGCATAACTAACAAAACAATTATTTCCCCTTTTCCCCTTTTTAAATTTTATCCCCCAAAATATTTTTATAAATTAAATGAATTACTTACCCCCTTCTCGTCACATGATTAATGATGATTACCATTATTATTTATTTATTTTCTTTTTTATTTTTATATAAATAGATAATTTTTTTTATCACAAGTATTACTTAGACCTAGACTTTATTTTCCTAGGTTGGGCGACATTTTATTGGGGGGATTTTTTTAAATCTTTCTTATCACGTTATTCATCCTAAGACCATCTAGGTTTATCCATTTATTAATTAACAACGCGATGTGCCCTGCAGGACACACTAGGTTCTCCAAGGGTGCCACCCGCCTCAACCTGTTTCCCTTGCATAACGTTCCCTTCAGGATGCACTACGTGATCCAAGGGTGCCACTCACCTCTTTCCATTTTTCTTGCGCGATGTGCCCTTCAGGACACACCATGTGCTCCAAGGGTGCCAATCGCCTCTTGACTAACTTGGTAGACATCAAAACCCCCTGAAGTCAATACTCCACCAGGTGATCTTGTGGGAGACTAAGGGCCTCTAAGGAATAATTCCCCTACCTTATTGCGCGCCCTTTAGAATCATCGTGAGCGACTTTCACAGTCATCCCTCATGGCATCGCGGGTCTTATGAAACTAGGTAATCGTTAACCTACAGTTCAAGCCATGAAATAAATGCTAGTAGGTTGTGGTAGGGCTGTTGTCCACACCTCTCCCTCAACGTCTCTGGTAGTCGTCCGTGACCCCTCTATTCCACATGTGAGTCTGGTCAACAAGATATCGTCAGCCTTCATCATCAACGAATCATGTTAGATATAATACCCATAGTCGTATCATCTAATCAGATGCACAAATGTCATATATAAAACAATCAAACCCCAATAGTCCACTCCCCGACTCGATCCACAGTCCAAGGGGTTTCATCGAAGCCTCTGCATCCTCAAGGTACAAAATCTTACACACTCCGGAAAACCGATTCAATAGAACCTGTCTATGCCAATACAAAAAAATAACATGTCATCCATTCATAACGCCTCATAATCATAATCACATGCCCAATAGTATAATAATACAAATCACTTGTGAGCAAGTGTCCTCAAAGAATATGTTCGCTCAAAGCGCACAAGAGAAGGATGTTACATACACCCACTCTTGGTCTAAACTTCGTCCTGAAGTTTCACAGTATACAAGTGTCGAAATAATGTGTATCACAGTATCATAAGTCTATCTATCCAACAAAAATGAGAACTGTTGGTGCATATCGTATGCATCCTCCGAGGTCGTCGGGTTCGGACTATAGTTATCCCACTGGACCTTGACCTCATCTACTTTTCAACGTCGTAGTTGTCGAATGCGATGATCCAGGATGTGGATCGGCTCAGCCATGAGCACACCCTCATCCAACACCTGCAATGTCTTCAAGTAAAAAAATGTGTAGGATCACTAATCATAAAGTATCAAACAACGATGTGAAAGACATCGTGCATACGCCTCAAAGAATCAGGCAAGGCTAGTCATTAGGCCATAGGCCTCTCTTTTCCACAATATCGTAGGATCCCACGAACCTAGGATATAGTTTATCCCATGTTCCTAACTTGATCGAACTACTATGTAGTTTTCGCTGCAAAAATACTTGATTCCCACTTTGTAACTATGGGTGACACGATGCACATCGACATAACTCTTTTTTTGATCTCGCGCTTTCTTGATCCTTTGTCTTATAGTTTGCATTTAATCTTCCAATTCTTGGATCGCTTCCAGTCCCACCAGGACCCTATCCTCAAGTCGATCCCAACTCAAAGGCATCTGACACGGTTTCCCATAAAGAAACTCAAAAGGTTCCATCTTAATAATGCCTCGGTAACTATTGTTACAAGCGAATTCCACCAGTGGAAAGAATTCTTCCCAACGCTTTTGTTGGTCCATCACGTACATGTGCAACATGTCCTCCAAGGTCTGGTTCATTTGTTCGGTCTGCCCATCAGTCTCTGGTGATACACAGTACTAAAGTTACATTGTGTTCCCAAGGCCTCTTGGAAAATCGCCCAAAATCATCCAGTAAACACCGATCCTCGATTGGATATAATTCTCTTAGGCACACCATGTAGCCTCACAATCTCACTGATGAAAAATCTAGCTATGTTCGGTGCCTGATACATCATACGCACATGAATAAAACGAGCACTCTTCGTCAGAGTGTCGACTACTACAAAAATAAAATCGTGTCTCCTTGTCGTCAATGGAAATCCAACAACAAAATCCATCGAAACAACCTCCCATTTTGATTAAGGAATAGTGTGTGGCTTTATTAATCCTCCTAGATGTCTATGTTCCACCTTTACCTACTGACATTCTAGACATCGGGCCACATAGTTGACTATGTCTTCCTTCATTCGTTTCTAGAAGAGTAAGAGTTTAAGGTTCGCCCTCATCTTCGTGACTCTCAGGTGAGCCATGTATACTACTCTATGAGCCTGGTTTAGGATCAAGCACCTAAACTCGTTGTTCGGTGGTACGTAAATACAATTTTTAAACCTCAATAATTCTTCTTCGTCAAACGTAAATCCTTCAAATCTTGGTACCATCATGGTGTTTTGTCTGATAAAATCCTCGGCCTCTTTGTACCAGTCCTCATCACGCTATAAATTTAGCATCTTTTTGCGTAGATTCATCTGAAGAGGCAACAACGAAAGGATGCATGGTCTCTAACTCAATGCATTTGCCACTCGGTTCATAGTTCCTTTTATGTAAGAAATCTCAAAATCATACTCGCTAATAAGTTCCGACCAACGTCCTTGTCGCTCGTTCAGGTCAATTTGCGTAAAGATGTGTTGTAGTCCACAGTGGTTCATATTTAGTTCAAATTTTCATCCAACTAGGTAGTGTCTCCAAGCCTTCAAGGCATAAACAATGGCTAACAACTCCAAATCATTTGTTGCATAGTTCTCCTCATGCCTTCACAGTTTCCTGATATGTAAGCGATCACTCAATCATCTTGCATCAAGACTTCACCTAAGACTTCCTTAGATGCGTTAGTGCATACCAAGAAGTCTGCATCCATGTTAGGGACCTATAGTATCGGTGTTGTTGTCAATAGCTCTTTGAGCCTCTCAAATGCTTCTGTGCATTTTTCGGTCCAAACTAACTTCTTGTTCTTCTTCTGCAATTCCGTGATTAGATTTTCTATCTTCGAAAATCCCTCGATGAACCGTCAATAGTATCCTGCTAAACCCATGAAGGTATGCACTTCCAAGACATTCGTCGGTGTAGTCCATTCCATAATAGCCTTGAACTTTGTTGGATCCACGACGATACCTTCACCGGAGATGTCATGCCCTAAGTAGTGAAAATTCGATTGATAAAATGAGCATTTGGACAAGTTCCCATACAATTTGTGCTCTCATAGACACTGTAGTACCAAGTGCAAGTGCTCATCATGCTCCTCCATCGTCCGAGAATAAATCAAAATATCGTCAATGAATACTTGGACGAACTTGTCCAAGTACTCGCGGAACACCCCGTTCATCAAACTCATAAATACCCCTCGGGTGTTTTTCAGTCCAAGCAGTAAAACAATAAACTCGTAATGCCTAAACCTCGTCTTAAAGGAAGTCTTAGGGACATCATCCTCCTTAATCCGTAACTAGTGATATCCTTATCGTAAATCGATCTTTGAGAACACCATCACACCCTTCATCTGATCGACCAGATCAACAATCCTCGACAATGGATACTGATTCTTCATCATTGCCTTGTTCAATTGGTGGTAGTCAATGCAGAGCCTCCACGACCCATCCTTCTTTCATATGAATATAACAGGCGCACCCCATGGTGACACACATGGACATATCATTCCCAGGTCCAACAACTCCTTCAGTTGCATTCTCAACTCTTATAACTCTCGGGTCGACATCCTATAAGGCGTTCTTGCTATTGGTTCAGTCACCGGTTTCAAGTCTATGGTAAACTCCAATTCCCTCTCCAGTGGCATTCCAGGTAACTCATCTGAAAAGACATTTTCAAACTCTCTCACCACCGGAAGGTGTTCTAGACCTTTTTCTACTCCCATTTCATTTAAAACAAGGATAGCATAAAGCTTACATCCCTTGCACATGCTCTTCTGTAGCTGCAAGGAAGAGATGAACCTCAGAGAAACTCCCTAGTTCCATCCTACAATCACACGTCTGTTTCCTTCATCATCGACCGAGCTCAAACGTTTCGTCTTACAGTTGAGTATCGCCTTGGTGAAAAAATCTCAGGTTAAAGGTACAGCTCATAACGCTTCCTCCAATCTTTTGTTTGGCTCGGGAAGCCATCTCTACAAAGCTAAACTCATCCTTTTCGACTGCCTTTACCTTAATCCCTTTTAGCGCTGGACCAGAGATGAAACTCTTGGTAGCACCAGGATCTATGAAATACTAAGGGTCTGGTCAGTGACGATACATGATGCCATGAGCACAGTCGACTGGTGCTCTTCCTGGTGGTTATTCACCACTGCATGAATCCGATGGGCCTTGCCAAAAACTCCCATGGTAGTGGGTCCGGCTGATCCAGAAGCTCCGACCCTTTCTCATGGGCAGTAATGATAGTCATGTGGCTCCCACAATCGAACACATTTTCTTCGGTCTAGTAATCCTGGTACCCGAAGTAGAAGCTGAATTCTAACAATAAGGCCCAACTCAAACTTCTTGACCTTAAGTTTCTGGGTAATTTGGTGCGTAGAATATCGAAGAAGATCCAAAATGGGTCTCGTACTAGGGCACTGTACAGTTGCCTTATCGCAAAGCATCGAACTCGTTGAGATGATGCTCAACGAATTTCTTAGAAATATACCTCTGCTAGAACTGTTTCTCGAACATTTCCCATGACACGTTGTTGACAACCATGTTCAAAAGTGGCAGGAGCGTCTTCCTCCATAGAAGAGCGCTCCCCTTTAGTTGAAAGACCACCATGTGGACCTTCATACTAGAGGTCATAATCATGAAGTGTGAAGCACAACGCCTTGCTCTATAACTGTGCCTCGATGACACAACTGTCCACGACACTCGAAGACTCAAGAGGTCATATCTCTTGAGTTCTCGGTGGATGGTAACAATACTTTCTAGGGCGCACTGTGGACCCTCAGGGGTACGAGTGTCATGGCCTCATCTCAGTACATATGGTGAATCAAGGCTCCTGACATTACCTGGAAGGGCCTTTTCAGACCATCCTCATCTCTTACAACAAGAGAATCTAGCCCAAGGACTTGTTCTTCCCCTTGGGCGTTCGACTCGGAGGGTGCGGGAACTTCTAGAGGCATCGCACCTCCTTCCACGACACCACATTGCAAACCTCTGAGGCATCCTCTAAATGCGATTACCACTTGGACAAGTTAAGTTTTTTAGTTAATGAAAGGGTTAAAACTCACGGTTTTACTATATTAGAAGGCCTGGTGATCCACAGCCACAGGGTTGAACCCACTCTAATACCATATGTAACACCCCTGTTGTTACGATTACACGCGACGCACACAAGAACGATTTTTGTTTTTTGTTTTAAGAAGGACAAGACTGCAACAATGAACAACAGTTAATAATGCAACCTGAAGATGACATAACTCAAGCAGATCAAGCAACAGACAACAACGAATGAAGCACTAGCACAACGAGCAACAGGGTGAAACAAGCCTAGATCAAAATATAGCAATGACTACCCACCTAACACAACCACGAAAACCCTACACGCTAAGGGACAACATTCACAACCCTGACATGATGGCCTCAACGACCAGTAACTAGATACCTCTTGGGCGCACAAACCCAACTACTCTAAACCTTCCATCCAACAAAATCCCACTAGCCTGAAATCCAACTTGCACACTCAAACATTATACGACGTCGTTAGACGAAAGCGCTCTAATATATGTGAAGCACAATACGTTGGGTGACTACACGATAACTTCAATTTGAGCAACATCCAAAAGTGAGTCATTAATAAATTTATCATTAAGGACTCAACCATCACATAGTAACCAGTCTCTAACTATAATAAAAACCTATAACAACTTCTGGTGTCCCATATCTTCCCTTCAGTTTTTTAAAATCCCCTAATTAATTAAGTCCTTAAATTTTCCAAAACAAATTAAGCCAGGTACCAAACAAGAAAGGTTCGTCTATCTAAATTATCCTTCATTAAGAACAAGACTAGACAAGTCAATTAGAAGACTCCAATTCTTAATTCAAAAGAACCCTTCATAACCTCTATTAAGATTTTCATTGCAATGGTCTACTATACTCTTGAGTTGAAATAAAAATTCATCACCTCCACTAAAAACATGAATTCCATCAACGTTACTAAATAAACTAAATTCTGCATTAACCATTAATAAAATCATTGTGCCTGAACAATATATCCATTTAAACCAATCACTACAGAGTTGTCTATTTGTCAAGGTTAACACTTATAAAAATGAAAAAAAAGCAAGGAGTTTAACTTTAAATCTCAGACAGGAAAATTACTGTATCAATTCGTTTGATGTTGACTAAATTCTATATTTGCTAAGGAAATATCAGGTAATATGTTGTTCCAAATTAAAAATCGCTATCATAAATTGGCTAGGTGGATTCCACTGTCAACCTAGTAAATAATTGTTAATGAAGGCATGAAACATTGCCCAGTAATTACCGTAGGATAAACATCAACGCTGGCAAGGCTACTAGACGTAGAATAGAATTTATGTTGATTTAAAAAAAATGTGGTCCCACAAATCGAATCTATAAACCCATAATCACAAGCAACATAACCATCAATAAGATGTTGCACACCTTCACATTGTCGAAAAACGACATTGTAGGTTATGGGTTCAGAGCCTTCAAATCGTTGTCATACATTTTACTGGAGCATAGAAATCGTTGTCTCTTCCACACATGGTATCGCTATCTAACAAAGGGTAAAACTCTATGTGAGCGATGAGTAATATAACACCATAAATAAATTTGTTGTCTGTATGATTTGGTGGCTGGGAAAAATAACATTAAATACTCATTGTCATACCAAGGTAAAATTTGATATATATATTCTCCCTGCTCAAAATTGTAGTATTAATCTAAAACGTAGAGTAGATATACATTTAAGAGGTGTTGTCTGTCATAATTTAAATTGGCGGACATGTTCAAATTGCTATCTATTATTACAGACCCAAAACACAGCCATGTCAATCATTGTCCCCTTCAAAGAATCCACAGAGTTACATAAGATAAATGATAGGTTACACCATGGAATTGGTTGAGTGAAAAACATGACAAAGTTGAGCCACAAACTAGAATTGCAGATCAAAATCATAACTCCCATAACATTGTTGTCTATATTATTTACCAATTGAATATCAGTAAAGAAATTAAAAAAAACCAGATCTTTCCATTGCTTGCCTACATGGTGTTTATGGAAGGGACGGTATACACGACGTACATAAAGAACAACACTATTTGGCAAGCCAATATATAAATAAGGCCAACGAAATACCATATAGCTTAGGTGAAATTATCTATTCTTGCCATACTAACTGGTGAAGAATAAATAGGGAGTAAAACAACCAACGCAGAAGGTACGAGGGTACCCACCAATTCTCCCCGGGTAATGAGAAACATTGTGATTTACATACTAGGCATTTATGCGGGAAATAGAACAGTAGAAGAAAAACGTTGTGTATTCCATAACTAATTTGCTGACAACCACAATGGTATCACCATCTTAGTTCGTCGTGTATAGATTAGCTATGTAATAATTCACTATAATATAAGTATTATATTTTTCTGGAATTCAAAAGTATAAACAGTACAACCATTCACTACATTGTCCATAAATGGTAAAAGTGTAAATATATAGAAATTTATGGCGATAAATCATTCACTACGCTGTCCATTAAATATAAAAACATTGGCTACGTTGTCCATTCATAGTCAGTCCAGTTTGTGCTAATCAATGCATTCCAAGTTGTGGTAAGGGCTGGGTGAAACGCAAAAAATAACATGGTAACTTGCAGTCAAATGCATATGAAAATTTCACGGAAAAGTTCTCCCAAGGCCAAGTAAAATAATGTAAATTCGCGGTCAATGGAACAGTAAAAATCGCAGCATGAAATTCACCATCAATGTAATGAATTGTAGAGGAAATTTGGGGTTAAATGCTTGCAGGGAGAAGGGATAAACAATGTGCAGAGGTAATCAATCGCAAGAAGGCACAAATACCATCAATCAGCCAAGAACAATCAACATGGGTAGATGGTTGGGAAGAAGCATCATTCGCTCATCATCCACGCAGAAAAAAGCAGGGCATTAGGATCTATAGGTCTATTAACACCGAAGTGGCAACCATCGATCCAGCTTCTGGCTGACTAATCAAGCTCAAATGAGGGCTCCTGGCTGACGAGGGCGAAATATGAAATGCAAACTCATCACAAAATCAATAAAACCAAAGGATAGTCACAACATGTAGGGATCGAAAGCCAAGGGAATCAATCAACAACAAGCTTAAGGCTATGGGGAAATTAAGTTATTAATTAAAATTCTAAGTCACACATTTATTTACCCAATTAAAATACAGAATTGAATGCGTGCGGTATAATAAGAAACTACCATACATAATCAGGTAAGTGTATCGTAGCCCAAGTTGTCCGCTCTGAGTCATTATCCCATGCACTCCATGCAGCTTCCGCTTGCCGACCGATGAGAATTCACTGGTACCTCCCAGCCAACGCTAGGGATACTCTTCTTCCCCGTTAGCCCCTCAAGACGCAAAGGGACCATGCACACTGAACCAGAAAAAAAACTAGCTCCCAGATCGCCTCACAAGGCTGAGCTACTACTCCTCACCAAGCTGGCTATCCCAACTCCCACAAGCTAAGTCAGTCAAGTCTGAAATTCTACAGTGTAACGTTATGCATCACAAAAGAGATCCATCATCCTTCTCCTCCCTCCATTATATAGAGTTTCGAAGTCCTTTACTTTCCCAAATTCTCATTTAATTTAGTTTTCAACAATTTAATTCATAAAATCCTCCCCGTACATGTGTCACCCATCCCCTTCATTGCACCATAAATTAATTTCATTAATTAATTAATTACTCCTATTTCCCTCACCCACCTAAAGGCACTCCTAGAATCGCTCCTAGGTGTCCCCATATTCCCGTACAAGTTTTAATGACTCCCCCCCTTACTAATTTACTAGTTGAGTTTAATTTAGAAAGTTCTTAAATGCTAGATACCTTACTAAGTTAGTCTTTCTTCTTTTTCCTTGTGTTTCCCCTTTCTTTTTATGTTTCCCGTTTTTTCCTAGTTTCCTAATTCTTTTAGATTTCCCTCTTTCCCTTTTTATTTAAAACTCAATTTGACAGGTGTAGAAAATTAACTTTTTCCCCTTTTTCCTTTCTAATTATTAAATTTTAATTAGCACAAGTGACAAAACAATTATTCCCCTTTTTCCCCTTTTTAAATTTTATCCCCCAAAAGATTTTTATAAATTAAATGAATTACTTACCCCATTCTCGTCACATGATTAATGATGATTATCATTATTATTTATTTTTCATTTTTATTTTTATATAAATAGATAATTTTTTTATCACAAGTATCACTTAGACCTAGACTTTATTTTCCTAGGATGGGTGACATTTTATTAGTCACGGAAATGTTTTGATATATCAAATTATTCATCCTAAGACCATCTGGACATCATTTATTAGGCGATGCTGTATGACGTGCCCTTCATGGCCTTTTAGAACATCAGGGTGCCACTCACCTCAACGACTTTCCCCGCTTGCCCGCCCGGGGATGCTTCTATGCTCCAAGGGTGCCGCTGTACCTCTTTCTATTTTTCTTACGTGACATGCCCTTGAATGCACTCACGTTAGCTCCAGAGGTGCCACTCACTTTGTTAGTGACGGTAGACACCAAAACACACAGATTCAATACTCCCACCGGGGTGATCTTATGGGAGACTAAGAGGTCTCTAAGGAATAAGGCCCTGCCTTATTATATGCCCCTTGAGAATCATCGTGAGTGATTGATGCCGATCGGTCGTCACCGCATCGTGGGTATTCTTGAATAGGTAATCATTAACCTACGGTTAGAACCCGCGATTGGGGAGTGTTAGTAGGTTAACCTACAGTTAGAGCCACAGTGGGAGTGATAGTAGGCTATGGAAGGGTTGTTTTCCACACCTCTCCCTCAACGTCTTTGTTAGTCATGCATGACCCCTCTACTCCACATGTGAGTCTGGTCGACAAGATATCGTCAGCGTGCATCATCAATGAATCATGTCAAATATAATATCCATAATCATATCATCTAATCAGATGCACAAATGTCATATATACAACAATCAAACCCCAATAGTCCACTCCTCAACTCGATCCAGAGTCCAAGGGGTTTCATCGATGCCTCTGCATCCTCGAGGTCCAAAATCTTGCACACTCAGGAAAACCGATTCAATAGCACATGTCTATGTCAATACAACAAAATAACATGTCATCCATTCATAACGCCTCATAATCATAATCACATTCCCAATAGTATAATAATTCGAATCACTTGTGAGCAAGTGTCCTCAAAGAATAAGTTCGCTCAGAGCACACAAGAGCGGGATGTTACACATCCATTGTAAAGTGTATTTCACTTAAATTATAAAATTGAAATAGTGTAAGTAGCTCGAACATTTTATTTCAAAGTTATTTATTTTGCATGCAACTTTAATTTATAAAGTAATTGCATTGTAAACGTGATCCCCACTTATTCTATAAAAGTGGGTCACTTTATAAGTAGCTTATTTGTAAAAGTAAGGTTATTAGGATTGGTATGACCATGTGGAAAACATTCTAATTTCCATGTGGATATTTGGTTACCATTTTTTTTTTTTTTTAGTTTCGGTATTTTTGAACAACCTATTTTTTTGAGATTTTTCCATCCAGACCATCAATTTTGGTGTTTTATGCATATTTATTATTTTCTCTCCCAGTGATATTTTTCCTACTAGTACCAGCTACTTCCAATTGAAATACCATATGGAGGATTTATTAATAAGTAGAGGATTGCATGAGATTACCTTGGGAAAAGACCAAAAGCCCATTGATGATGACATGTATGTCAAACAAATTAATATAAATGAAGAAGTCCATGGAATAATTGGACTCTCCATCTCTCCCGATTTAAGGTTTCACCTTAAGAAAATTAATTCCCCCAATAAATCTTGGGAAAATATTGAGGTTGTGTTTGGTAAACACAATACTATTCAAGCTCGACAATTGGAAAATTGGTTAATGACTTTAAGTCCAAATTGTTTTCCTTGCATTGACGACTACTTATCTAAGTTCAAAATACTTATACTTTTGTGTATCGATTTCCACCTAGATATGAAGGAATATCGATGCATATATGTTATTCTTTATAATCTTGGTAGTGCATATTTTTTTTTTGTATCTACCTTTAATGCCACTAGAGAAGTTCTAGGGATTTCTTATAAAGAATCCTCTCTTGAGTCCTTTTTTGATTCTCTAATTCGAGAGAAAAATAAGCTTATGCAACTTCGATTAATTATCACTGTAGGTACATCCAACAAAGCCTTTGTGTTCTAGCAAAAAGATAAATCCAAGAATCCAGTAAGAAACAACATCCTTGCCACACCGAAAAGAAAAACAAGGGTCCCAAAACCTCTCAACCAACTTATGCTCCTAATGGTGACAAAGGAGAAAAAATTTAAATTATGAAGAATGCCAAACATTGCAACTTTTGTGCGAAATATGGTCATGAGGAGTCTAAGTGTTTTAAAAATATCGAATCTTTAGAAGTGGCAATGAAGAAGTAGAACATCAATATTGATTCTACCTCTTCTTCTTCTTCTCATGGACATCCATTTTCTACTTATGGTTTCTCCTTCAGTGCAAGTTCTACTTCTTCTTCTCATGAGCGGCTTACTAATTCTATAGCATCTTGTAATGTGGCTAAGGATAAATCCATATTTTCTTCTCTTAATGAATGTTACACAAACAAAACATTTGTTGGTGATGATAGATCTCTTATTATTGTAGGGCCTAGAATAGTTCAGGTAGATAATGGTCATTTCAATGATGGATTATGTGTTCCAAAACTTTCCTACAACCTTCTATCAATATAGCAAATCACTCATTCAATTGAAGGTAAAACCATAGAGTTTCCACCTCACCAAGTTGTAATGAAGGATCTGAAACATCCTAAGCATGTTCTTGCAACTAGAATTGTTGATGATATTACCAGGTTGTACAATTTTGACAACTTTGAGTCATCACCTTTTCCATGATTTGTTTTTATTCACAGCGATGACTTGAATTTTTTTTGGTATGAGAAGTTTGGTCATTTAAACTATCATTCATTATAGCAACTATGCAATCAATAGATTATGACTCATCTTCCTCTTGTTTCTTTCCTCTTGGAATTCCTTGACACCTTTGCATCTTTTTCATAGTGACCTCTGTGGAACACTTTCTCCTCATTATTTTTATGGGTGCAACTATTTCTTAACTTTCATTGCTGAATTTTGCAGACACACTTGGGTTTATTTATTAAAACTTAAGAGTGAAATTTTTGACAATTTTTTGGCATAGAAGGTCCTTGTAAAAGTCCAATTTGGACAATAATTTCAAAAGTTAAGAACGGATAATGGAAGGGGATATGTGAAAAATCAACCTACATGTTACTGCACTACACAGGGTATCCAAATAAAACACATTGTTCCATATATACCACAACAAAATGGTTTTGTTGAGAGAAAGAACTACACATTAAAATAAATGGCTAATTGTATGATCTGATCTAAGGGATTAAGTCTAAAGTAATGGGTGGAATCCATTAACTGTTAAAAATACATAGTAAATCACATTCCCACAAAGGCTCTTAAAAATATATCACTGAAAGAAGCATGGAATAACATTAAGCTAGTTGCAATCCACTTCGATGTATTTGGCAGTGTAGAATGGCCTCACATTCTTGATGATACAAGGAAAGCATTGTAGTCTAAACATGAGAACTTCATATTTGTTGGTTATTATGAAGATGTCAAAGGTTAAAAAACTCTACAACCACATTTTAATGAAATGATTATTAGAAGAGATGTTAAATTTAATGAATTTTTTTTTCCTATGATCCAAATTCGATGTTTGTTCCTTCTTCGGCCTACGCGCCATATTTGATATTTTTTCCTTCTTATGTTCCTACGTTGGTTTATTCTTCTTCAAATGATGGCAATTAGGATGAAAATCCACCTATGCCTACTCAGCTTCCTCCAAATGAGTCCATTGAACCTGAACCTACACCAACACCACCACTTCCTAGATGGGTCTATTCAACATGAGAAGAATCTATTCATATTATCGGTGATCTTTCAAATCAACATAAAACACATTCAAAGTTCCAATGAGACTATTCTCTTTTGGCTCAAGCTTTAAAGATTCATGTTCAATAGACATTTGAAAAATATTCATGTCATCCAAATTGGGGCACATCAATGAATGAAGAGTATAATTCTTTAATGGAAAATGATACTTGGGATCTTGTACCTCTTCTTAAAGGAAGAAAACTTGTTAAATGTAAATGAGTGTACACAAATAAATATGCATTATATGTAAGTGTTGAAAGACACGAGGCCTGATTAGTTGCAAAAGGATCTCTCAAGTTGAACGCATAGACTATCATGAAACATTTTCCCCTATAGCCAAAATGAATTCCATCTACCTTGTTCTAGTCTCTTGTTGCCGCACATAAATGGGAGGTCCATTAGATGGATATTAAATATGTCTTATTGCATGGGTATTTGGAGGAATAAATATACATGGAACAATCTCCTAGCTATGTCTAGAATGAATCTAGCCTTGTTTTCCACCTTAAGAAATATATTTATGGTATTAAGAAAGATCCTTGAGCTTGGTATGCCAAAATGGATAACTTTCTTCTTCATATTGGATTTTCTAGATGACATTTTGACCCTAATGTCTATACCAAACAAGTAGGGATCCATCTCATAATCCTTTTTCTTTACATTGATGACCTTATCCTCACTAGTAGTGACCCAAAACTTTTAAAGCATGTGAAAATTATCCTTAATAAGAAATTTGAAATGACTGACTCCAACTATTTTCACTATTTTCTTTTCCTCCAATTTTTGCAAACAATGAAGGAATTTTTATTTCTCAATCTAAGTATGCTTGTGACCTTCTTCGTCACTTTCACATGGAATATTCAAAATCATCCCCTTCTACATTCTATTATGAATTCAAAATGGTTGCCACATGTACTTCTCTAGACGTTGATGCCACTTTGTACCATCAGTTAGTTGGTATCCTCTTATATTTGACTCACAACCATCCTGATCTTACCTTTGTTGTTGTTCTTATTTATCGGTATATGAAAACCCCCATTGAAAAGTATCGAAAATAGTACTTTGGTATGTATGGGGTACATTTAAGTTTGGGATACATTACAATTTAGGGGTAACTCCTTTGTTGGTTGGTTTCAGTGACTTAGGTTGGGATGATGAACCTGATGATTGAAATTCTATTACATATTATGGTTTGAGCCTTACTTCAATACCTATCACTTAGGCTTGTAAGAAACAATAGGTTATTTCTATTTCTTTAGCAGAAGCAAAGTGCTTAGCAGTGGTTAAAGAAAGTAAAGAAGCCTCGTGGCTTTAACTTATCCTTTCATATTTTGGATTCTAGAAACAACAGCCGACCACCCTCTAGTGTGAATCAAAGTTCCATCAAGCTCACGAAATATCCAGTTCAACATCAGTGTGGAAAACACATTGAGATACATGTGCACTTCATCAAAAATATCATTCATGATCGAGTTATTTAAGTGCAATTTTTCCCTAAAAAGATCAAGTTGCATAAATTTTCACAAAGTCTCTTAAAAAAAAAAATTATTCAAACTTTGATCTATGTTAGGGGTGCATGAAGTTGTCATTAAGGCGGGATAGGATCTAATGCCTCCTTTCTTCTCCTATTGTTTCATATTTGTAAATCCTTCAATCCTATCCCAAGTTGTTCTCAACGGGGGATGTTAGGATATTTAGAAACGTAGAAGTTATTTAATGTTAAGCCCTAATATTGGATAATTACCCCTTGATTGGGGCATATTACATTATTAATGTTATTTTATCTATGTCGGCTTTATTCCATCAGTTGTAATTATACCTCCTAGTCTCCGATATATACCAAGGAGACATTTTCATTTGGAATCATCTTGTACTTGAACATTTATGTGGGGAAAAAAGGAGGTTTCTCCCTCGAAGAGGCTTATTATATGAAATTATCTCTTCTTCTAGGCGTTGATTACTTATTCTAAGGTTTTTCTATGCTATATTGATATTTGGTTCTAACATATGGTATCAGAGCTCAAGGTCTTGGGGTTTCGCTCCTACATATTAGACACCATGGAATTTTAGATATAACATTTTTTCTACAATGATTAAGAAGGAACAAATTGGAGGATATTTAGTATACAGAGAAAGGTACGTTGGGTTAAAAATTCATCTCATGAGGCCTTATACTTTCGAATATGTAGCCTTTGTAATCTAGGTTTCTGGAATCATCCTGAATTGAATCATTGCAGAATCTTCGCTTTAAAAAAATTTCTGTAACGTTTCAACCCCTGAAATCTAGAGTCTATTCTCAAAAATTAGTAAGGTATCTGTGGTAGAAATTTCATATTCTGGGTCATCGTAAATTTGTATATACACCCTGTGGAAGATAGTGTATGTGACTAGTCCTATTGACTAGTCTCAAGCATGTGTTCTGGGTAAAACAATTATAACTTATTACTAGAGTATCCAAATTGAGTGAGACCAGTTTCATTGGATATTGGACAAACCATAGTAGTTCTGGTATGAGTTTCAAAATTTTATATCAATCATTTTGTGCGGGGCACGCTATAAAAGTGAGATCTCCTGGAAAGGACAAAAATTAGCAAGTTGTGGGGAAGTTACCGTAAATTCCACTTGTCACATCCATTTTTTATTAGACATGTGGCATTGAAGATAAGAAATATCAGAGACCTATAAAAAATAAAATTTCATACTCAGAAGGGCTGAAATTTTGGAGATACAATAAAAGGAAGATTGTCTAGAAAAACCACCTCAAAATCAAGGTTTATAGTGATACTTGGCCAACATTCCACCAAAAAAGGGAACTTATACACCAAATACACCTCCAAACAATTGGCCAACATGCCACCAAAGGGAACTGATTTACAAAAGAAGACAATAACAAAAGATGAACTACAAGAGATGATGGATTCAACAGAAGCTAAGTTTGAGGCAATAAATACTAAGATGGATTCTTTAAAAGGGGAGATCATGGAAGCATTGAAAAATTTCCTAATAGAGAGGACAC